>CAMOHE010053074.1:0-143387 GCA_946598075.1 Artocarpus hirsutus | reverse complement strand
TTATATTATATATATGAAATAATATTAATTTTAAATAATTTAACGACACTAAACTATTATCGTTAAAAGGAGACCTTCAATACGACATCTATATAGATGTCGTTAATTATTGTTTTAAATGTCGTTAATGACATCTTTGTTGGAGATGTCGTTGTATGTACTTTTCAACGACATTCAAAAACTACATGTCGTAAAAATATGTCATTAAATGTAGTTTTTCTTGTAGTGTGAGTTTAGTACTTTATGTTTCGGAAGATTTTATATCGATACACTAACCTTTAAGAAAATCTTTTTTTAGTACCTAAAGGTTTTTTTTTTGGTACTTAATATGCTTTTTTTTCATCTTTTTGTATCCAAAAAAAGCCTTTGGGTACTAAAAAAAGATTTTTTAAAAGATTAAGGTACTGATATAAAATATTCGAAAACATAGGATATCAAACTCATATTTCGATATAACAGGGTATTAAATTGAAATTATATATGGGAATACTAATTATATATGGGAATACTTACAATTTTGGACATCCCCCTTGTGGGGTAATGGTATCCACCAGAAAGCCCCTGCGTGGCATCAGATCTCAAGTAAAGCATCAACCAAGGATACTTGTTTGAAGTCCTCAAGACATGATGAAAAACCCAACTTCCCTTCCCAATCTCCTTCTCCCATGTCACAGAATGGTAAGATATAGTATCATCACTAATTTTCATTAATCCTCCACTTAAATCATAGTTAGCATCCAAATCCCATGACCCATAAAACCTTCCCTTAAGAGAAGTCATATTAGGACCTTCCAATCTTGTATAGTCATGGTAAATAGATGGTTGGTTCATACACCCTTTTCCAAAACAAGGGAAGCCATTGTCGGGTCCAAACGGTCCCACTTTGACACCATTTTTGGGGCACTTGGCTGCAAAAGTGTCCATGTTTCCGCTCTTGAGCATGATCATCCAGAATTGCCATGGATTCGGAAGGTCTTCAACTTGGCATTTGGAGCCCAAATAGACTTCTTTTTCTGCAGCATAAAGGTCTACGTCGAATAGGGCCTGCGGTGAGAGTCCTAGAAAGGGATCACCTGTCCTTAACTTGTTGTCATCTGGTGTGACTCTGTGGACTAACAAGTATGGAATCATGTCGCACAGTGAACAGTTTGTTCCTGTGAAATGGGTAAATAAATCACACGTAAGGATTATGTAACTAGTGTACTACAAAATCTTCTTTCGAGCATTATGTTTTATTTTGATGAAATGATCACTGAAAGGGACACTGGCATTGGCATACTTCTGTACGCTACTAAACGGTCGTCCCATATATTGACAGGAATATTTGTGCGAGTCCTATCCTTTAAAGAGAACCATGTCACTTTAGTCCAACTAAATGTGCTAGCAGTCACGGTACGTGGAGCTGTGATATTAGGCACGCTAAATCTGAGTATTGTGTTGGTAGGAATAAGCCTTCACACCTCAAAAAGAGCACCTCAGCACTCAAATCTTTGACTGCAAGCCTAGCTACAGCATCAATTACCGCAAGACCACCACACTTGGTGGCCTTCTAAGGGTATGTGAATGTGCAGTTCTATGTATATCATAAGTTAAGAACTTTTGAATAAAAGGTAACAGAAATTCAAAAAGCATTGGCATAAGATGGCAATGTTTTTCAAGAAAAATAAGTTTAATGAGAAAGAAAAAAAGGGTATGATGATAAGTGTTGATGCCATCAATATATCACAAGAAGAACAATGAAAACACTAAATACAATATGCATGAACGGAGCTTGGTACTGATCATGAGCAGCTAAAGAGAATTCTAAAACAGACAAAACAAAAAATGCCAGAAGATAATGATCTGCCAACCCGCGATTGGGAAAAAAATTTGGATAAAAAAGAAAGAAAAAATAAATAAATGAATTTGGTTAAGAAACCATATTGAACCTTTGGAAAGCGGAGATGTGGTATAAACATCAAAGCAATCGGCAAGCCTTGGACTTCCCGTGAAAGGAGCTTCTTCGCCAACCTCATTGCACTGATTCCATGACTCTATTGCCAGCCTCAGCCCGTCCCTTCGCATTCCGGGATCGCCGACCGCCGTTATGTAGTCATTCTCTGCTCTCACGGATGACAAAATTACCTCATCACAGCCAAACACAAAAATGAAAAGTACAAGAAGAGAACGACATGGGTTTGCCCATTGTCTTTCCATTGATGAGAATCAAGAAAGCTTAAAAGAGACGTGCATGTGTATCTTTGGTTTGCTTATATAGGCATTGGAGTTCCGACAGCCTCAAACTATCTATAACTAATAATTATATTAAATTGTTATTGATATTATTTTTTTAATCTCTCTTCTTTTTTATTTTTTTGTTGTTTCAAAGAAGTAATCCTATATTCTACACTTACTTTGCTTTAGTTCTCTTCTGTTCTATTTCACGAATATTCCTTATTGTTCAACATGAGCCACGACTTCTTGTATTCTACTTTTCTTATCAAGTGCCTAGATTTTTATCTTTCAGAGAATCAGATTTATCTATATATATTCAGAGGAAAAAGTGCTTTAATTTGTTGAATTTCTTGTTAAATATCAAACAAAAACATATATATGGCCGGACATAAAAAAAAGTTCACAATTTAAGGAACGATTACGTTAGTTTTAAGATTTTCACTTTAGATATTGTGACAAATCTGAATTAGAGGGAACAAAAGAACGCTGGAAGAGTTGATTTCAAGTACTCATTTCCCACCAATCCACGACTAACTAGTGTCTTGGTTTTGGCTTTCCCTGCTTGTTGGTATTTAATCCAATTGATGAGGATCTTAACAAGTAGAAATATTATTTATTACTCTATATATACATATCATAAGAGGATATTTATATGAAGTACTTTGTTTTCTATACGCAAAACTTACCTTCCAAAAGAAAATCCTCTACTTGTTTTAGGGCATTGCTATATACACCGACGAGCCAAACAAAAAAAAAATTTGGTGGCGCCTGCCTTTTGTTTTTGATGGGGTTTTTGTATTAAGAATTTTTATTATAATAACAATTTACCAACATATGTTTCTCAACGCTTGTGCCCAATATTGACTAGTCGCACTAGATGATAATTACTTGATTGTCAAGATTTCAAAGGAGGCTAGAGAAAAAGGACCATCTAGTTAGGAAGTTATGTCCCCTTGTAACATACCCTTGGAATGAACTTGAAAATAGCCTTCTTTTTGTTTATTGGGATCCATAGGTTGGCACCAAGATTGGAACTTATTGCCTACCGATTGGCAACCTGTAATTACTCCCTTTTTTTTCAAGCCTTATGGGGTTACATCTAAATCATTATTGGACAACAACTAGTAATTCTAGTTTTAAGATAAAGAACTTTAAGAAAACTGTTTTTCCTCATATAAAGAAACTCCAAACGTATTGGGCAGTATACATGCTTTCTTTTCATCAAAGGAATGCCTTCCCCATGTCTAGAGTAAGATAGAAGAATGTGGATTCTCATCTTCTCATCTTGGAATGCAATCCTTCCTTTCTCTTTCTTTGAATATTATAAAGGGTTTGCAAAAGTTTCACCTTTCACGGCCCAAAAGTCTCGGTACTTGTATTTTGGCGGGATTAACTAACTGCTCATTCTAAGCTTTGAAACTTGATCTTGATTTAGCATGTGGTCTTACACTGCCCTTTACAAATTGGGCAAGTCAAGAAAATAACTTTGGTATTTGGCGCATCTGGTTATTTCTAAACTTTTGATTTTAATTAATCATTCCTGAATTTGACAAAGTGTCCCTTCTAAAAAAAATTGAGATTGTTACATAGTGGTAGTGCTCTAACTTTTGTTTGTTTACAATTATATATATGCATTTGTATAGATTTATATAAAGCCCCATAAAAATTAATTATCTTTTTTATTTTCCCTCATTATTGAAAAATGTTACATTGAATCAAAGTCACATTAATAGTTCTAAGTAGTTGATATCATCTTTTTCCCTTCAATAAGAGTTTGGATAATATTCCAAAGTAAGTGTATTTGTTTTTTTCTTCTCTCTAGTTTTTTCCTTGATTTTTTTTCCAGATTTTTTTCTCCAGAAGGTACATAGCTCTTTTAAAAAACAAAGCATACACAATAAATTCTTCGGTAGAATGCACATAAAAAAAATAGAGCATTCTAACAAAGTAATCAAATCTTATATCATTGTGACATGTTTATAACATTTCGTTTCTTTTGTTTTTGTTTGACATTCTACTTTGTTTGGTTTTTAACTTATTGCACAGAAAATAGATTTTTTTTCTCTAGCATTTAGATAAAAATTCATTGAATGTAGGAAAATTTAGACAGGGAAGAAATTAATCTTTTGCAAAATAGTAAAGATTGACCATCTATTTTGTTCTAGTGACCGAGGGCGAAGGGAGGTGGGGGTGAGGGGGCATATTCCCCCTTGGATTTTGATTTTTTTAAATGTGTATATATACTTATTTGACCTTTATATGTATGTATGTATGCATGCATGCATGTATGTATGTAGGTCCTTAACCTAAATTAATAAATATGTATTTCAAATATCTATCCAATAATCCTAATTTCAATATGTTTCTTTTTTTGTTTATTCTATTTTTGTTTTGTGTTTTCCTATTAAATTCTAGGTGCTTTGTTGAAATATTTTTCTGCAAATTGCTCTTCTTAAAGTTTTTTGTTTTGCAAATTCTTATAATTTTTTTAAGATGACTTATAAAAGTAATGTTTCTAAAATGTGGTCATATTTAAGCATTTTTTTCACGCAACCCTTTTATTATTATTTTCTCATAAAGACCTTTCTCTAATTTGTCCTTGTTAAAGTAATTTTGTTTTCAAATATGTCCCTATTTTTATTTTCTCTGTTAGCACTTCCTATAATGTACCTTCTAAATAATTTTTTATCTAATTTTTAGCTAAAATATTTATTACTCAAATACGCTCCACTTGTATATGCATATATTCTATTCAACCAAAAAAAAACATTTTCATATTTCAAACGCAACAATTCAATCTATTTTACCTAAAAAAAATAACTAAACTAATTTCTTAGAGTATAATTATATGGAAAAAAAAAACTAAAATTAGGACTTGACATTTTAAAAGGTTTTGGTATTTTTCAAATTGTTATTTTATGTCCCCCCACCCCCCTCCTCGGAACAAAATTCTAGCTCTACCACTTCTAGTGACTAGTTCATGGGATCAAAACATATTGGTGATCTTGGACAAAAAATGATAGAGAAAAAAATTTATATCCAATAATTTACTTGTTCTAGGTATTCACAGTTATACTCGTTTGTTGCTATCATTATTGTTGTTAATTTTATATAGACATTTTTAATATTAATTTTTGTGAAAATCTACTATACACAATCGAATAAAGAATAAGTACTTATGTGCTAAATATTCTTTATCACAAATTTTTCATTTAATTTATTTATGTACATTGAGGGAAAAAAAATCTTAAATGGCTCCAACCATAAAATTATTATGAAACATTTTAGGGCATACGGAGAATCATCGTAGTTTTAATAATTATTTATTGTAACGTCCCGGAATTAAGTAAGTGTTATTAGAATACAAAATAGTGGATTAGTGTGCCATAAAGAGTATTTTAAATTTGATTTGATCATTTTGTAAAATTTCTAAATTAATGTTATTTTTGATTCTTTTAATAATTTTTAATTACTCTTAATTATTTTTAATTGTTATTTTAAGTATTGAAAATAAAACAATTTGATAAATATCAAACACGTCCTGTTTGAAAAATCACGTGTTACACACACGGTTTTCCTTCACTGGTTTTGCCTCTCCTTTCTCTATTTATCTCACACTCTCTCTCTCATTCTCACTCACTCTCTCGTCACTCTCTCTTTCTCTCTCCCGGTTTCTCTCTTTCTCTCTCAATCTCTCTCAAAATTTTTGAAGCAAAAATCAATCCCAAGCTCGGGTTAGTAGATTGGAAGCTCGAGAACCCGATTGGACGACTATAAACACGATTCGAAGCTTGAATTCAAGGTTAGTTTCGAAAATCCAAAACTTTTTTTCAATTTTTCTTGCATTTTAAAATCTAAGCTTTTCTAAGCTTAGAAAACTATCAATCTAGGGTAGATGAACTTAAAATAACTAAAATACAAGCTTTGTTTCATCAAAAACGGATTTAAATTAAGATTTTTTATTTTTCTCCATTTTTCTCTATTTTTGGATTTTCCTAAAAATTTTGTTTAAAACTTGTTTTAAAGCATTAAAAAGTGATCTACCATGTTTTTCTATCATGTATTGATAATACCCATGCCAGAGAACTAAGAAAACAGGTTGAAATTAAAAATTTGGGCTAGGGGAGGCCAAGGCCTGTGCCTGAAAAATTCTTGAATTTTTCCAAATTGGCAGGCCAAACTTCGTGTTTGGCAGGCTGGATTCATCCGACCGGCAGGCCAAACCTAGAAAAGTTTGGCCGACAGGACTTGATTTTTTGGTAGGCCGAACTGTGCAGTTTGGTCGGCCGAACCAAGGCGACCAACAGGCCGACCGGGCATGGTGAAATTTTGTGATTTTTCACCCGTTTTCACCGTTTTGAACCTAGATTGAAATTTCAACTTTGTAAAATAATTTTATAAACCTAAATGGCACACTAGGACACCATGAGATGATTTAGTAACATAGGATATCTTAAGTTAGATACTAATAAACTAAGTTATTATACATTTAAGGTTATACGTGGATCCGTAAAGCTAACGTATAGCAGACTGAGATTACGGTGTAGGACATTGACACGAGTATCAAGGTAGGACTTCTATCCCCTTTCCTTTGGTAACTCGATTTTAAAATGATTTTGGCCTAAAAAGGGATCTTTATCAAAATGTTTTCAATAACTGATTGAAAGAAGATTTTATTGAATGTTTTTACAGACAGTAGATTGAGGTGATTTTTATAATAAACCTCATAATGGATGTAAATGATTATATTTGGTAAAAAGAGATTTTAATAATCATAGAGATATATATATATATATATTTATATTTATATTTAAAAGCATGACGCCATATCAGAGATCAGGTCGTGTAGAGTGCGACCTTGAGGGCAAGTCCCGAAACCATGCTCGGCCACTACGGTGGTGATTTACATATGGTTTGCCCAGGAAAAAAAAATATTATTCTTTTTGGTTAACCTATAAAAATTATTTCGGTAAGATAAGTCTTTATTGGATTCTTATTTACACATTTATATAATTATTTAATTAAATATTTATTTATTTATTTATTTATTTATTTACTCATTCAAGTTCATTTTCTAAATGTTTACTTGGTTAATGAACTTTCTTTTAAAATCAAATGTTTTAGATAAATAGTCCTACTGAGCCTTTCACTCATGTTTTATTTGTTTTAAAACCTTTCCCCTAGGTGGATTTCAGCTTAGGTTTGAAAAGGAGTCCACGGACAGAACTCACGAGCAGTAGAAGGACTAAGTAGGTTATTTGAATTATATAAATCAAGGCATGTAATTTTCTAACTCTTCCTCTCTATTTGGACTGTGGTTGTAATAATATATTGTCAGTACTGTGTGTGTGCACGAGACGTGGGTCAGTAGGACCCATTCCTGTTCCTTCGTAGTTTTTGTCATCTTTTCCTTATTGTTTATTTTATTACTCTCATTTTTTTAAATAATATAAATGCTTGCCTCTAAAAATGGTTCTAAAATTATCATATTTTTATAATTAATCCATTAATCAAAATTCATATTTTAATTTAAATTTTTGTTTAATTAACTTAATTAATGTCGTCGCAGATGCGCTCAGTCGGAAGTCTTTACGGATTCTCACTTGTTTGGCTCTTGAAGACTGGAAGAGGGATGAAACAATGAGTGAGTTCGGGCTACAGTATTGTGAAAACTACGATTGCATTTCGGTGTACCATATGGATACGACCCCAGCTTTTATTCAAATGGCGAAGCAGAATCAGTGGTGAGACCAGCACCTTCAAGGAATCTGGATGCGGATTCAAAACGGAGAACAGTTTGAAGAATGGAGGATACATGCGGATAGATCGTTATACTTCAAGGAGCGCCTAGCAGTACCAGCAATTGCAAAAATAACGACGACTGTTATGGACGAAGCTCGCAAATCTCAGTTCGCCATTCATTCGAGGAGCACAAAAATGTATCGTGATTTGAAGAGGCAATATTGGTAGAGAGGTATGAAGAAGGATATCCAAGAATACGTGGCCAAGTATGCGACTTGTCTTCAGGTGAAAGCCGAGCATCAAAGCCAGCAGGTCAGCTTCAACTGCTTCCTATTCCAGGGTGAAAATGAGAGCACGTGACGATGGATTTCCTTAACAGATTGCCAAGGACGGAGCAGCGGCACGATGCAATATGGGTCATGGTCGACAAGTTAACGAAGTCAGCTCATTTCATTCCATTTAGGTCGACATATTCTAGGAGGATTCTCGGGGAGTTGTATCTGCAGAACATAGTGAGACTACACGGAGTTCCTTTATCCATCACATCAGATAGAGATACCAGGTTTAATGCCAAGTACTGGAAAAGCATTCAGGAGGCTTTGGGTACATATTTGAATTTTAGCATAGCGTTTCATCCTTAGACTAACGGACAATCTGAGCGGGTTATTTAGATTCTTGAAGACATGCTACGTGCTTGCGCATTAGACTTTGGCAGGAATTGGAAAAAGTACTTACATCTGGCGGAGTTCACTTACAACAATAACTATCAATCGAGTATTGGCATGGCACTGTTCAAAGCACCATATGGACGACTGTGTCGATCGCCGGTGTGTTAGGTTGAACCGAAAGATAGAGTTATTCTTGGGCCAGATGAGATTCGCGATAGCAATGAGAAGGTCACCGTAATTCGAGATCGATTAAAAGCAGCTCAGAGTCGATAGAAGAGTTACCCGGATAAAAGACGTCGACCCTTAGAATTCAAAGTTGGAGACTTTGTACTCTTAAAGATATCTCCTCGCAAAGGCATTTTACGATTCGCACTAAAAGAAAAACTCGCGCCAAGATATGTTGGACCATTTGAGATTACCCAACGTGTTGGTATGGTTGCTTATCGACTTAACCTTCCTCTGGAACTTTCATATGTTCACGACATATTTCACGTGTCAATACTTCAAAAGTGTCCACATGAGCAAGATAAGATCATTTTGTTTCAGGACGTGCAAATTTAGGAAGACACGACGTATGAAGAAGTGCCGATCCATATCATCGATCGTAAAGTGATTAGTTTACGTCGTCGTGAGATTTCATTAGTTAAGGTCGTGTGGAGTATCACGGGGTTGATGAAGCCACTTGGGAATTAGAGTAGAGTATGTGGGAGTTCTATCCGCATTTGTTCTTTTTTTGAATCAATTTGTAAATTTCAAGGACGAAATTTCTTTTAGGGGTGGAGAGTTGTAATGCCCCGTAATTAATTAAGTGTTATTAGAATATAAAATGATGGATTAGTGTGCCATAAAGAGTATTTTAAATTTGATTTGATCATTTTGTGAAATTTCTAAATTAATGTTATTTTTTATTCTTTTAATAATTTTTAATTACTCTTAATTATTTTTAATTGTTATTTTAAGTATTGAAAACAAAACAATTTGATAAATACCAAACACGTCCCATTTGAAAAACTGCGTTCTACACACATGGTTTTCCTTCGCTGGTTTTGCCTTTCCTTTCTCTATTTATCTCACCATCTCTCTTGCATTCTCACTCACTCTCTCGTCACTCTCTCTTTCTCTCTCTCGGTTTCTCTCTTTCTCTCTCAATCTCTCTCAAAATTTTTGAAGCAAAAATCAATCCCAAGCTTCGGGTTAGTAGATTGGAAGCTCGGGAACCCGATTGGACGACCACAAACGTGATTCAAAGCTTGAATTCAAGGTTTGTTTCAAAAATCCAAAACTTTTTTTCAATTTTTCTTGCATTTTAAAATTTAAACTTTTCTAAGCTTAGAAAACTGTCAATCTAGGGTAGATGAACTTAGAATAACTAGAATACAAGCTTTGTTTCATCATTTAAATCAAGATTTTTTATTTTTTTGCATTTTTCTCTATTTTTGAATTTTTTAAAAAATTTTGTTTAAAACTTGTTTTAAAGTATTAAAAAGTAATCTACTATGTTTTTCTATCATGTATTGATAATACCCATGCCAGAGAACTGAAAAAACAGGTTGAAATTGAAGATTCGGGCTCAAGGAGGCCGAGACCCGTGCCTGAAAAATTCTAGAATTTTTTCAAATCGGCAGGCTGAACTTCGTGTTCGGCAGGCCAGATTCATCCGACCAGCAGGCCAAACCTAAAAATGTTTGGCCTACCGGACTTGATTTTTTGACAGGCCAAACTGTACAGTTTGGCCAGCCGAACCAGGGTGACTGACAGGTCGATCGGATGTGGTGAAATTTTATGATTTTTCACCCGTTTTCATCGTTTTGAACCCCGATTGAAATTTCAACTTTGTAAAATGATTTTATAAACCTAAATGGCACACTGGAACACCATGAGATGATTTAGTAACATAGGATATCTCAAGTTAGATACTGATAAACTAAGTTATTATACATTTAAGGTTGTACGTGGATCCGCGGAGCTAACGTATAGCGGACCAGGATTACGGTGTGGGACACCCACACGAGTATCGAGGTAGGACTTCTACCCCCTTTCCTTTTGTAACCCGATTTTAAAATGATTTTGACCTAAAAAGGGATTTTTATCAAAATGTTTTCAATAACTGATTGAAAGAGGACTTTATTGAATGTTTTTACATACAGTAAATTGAGGTGGTTTTCATAATAAACCTCGTAGTGGATATAAATGATTATTTTTGGTAAAAAAGAGATTTTAATAATCATAGAGAGATATATATATAATTATATTTAAGGGCATGACACCATATCAGAGATTAGGTCGTGTAGAGTGCGACCTTGGGGCAGGTCCCGAAACCCTACTAGGCCACTACGGTGATGATTTACATATGGTTTGCCCAAGAAAAGAAAATGTTATTCTTTCTAGTCGACCTATAAAAATTGTTTCAAAAAGATAAGTCTTTATTGAATTCTTATTTACGCATTTATTTAATTATCTATTTATTTATTTACTCATTCAAGTTCATTTTCTAAATGTTTACTTGATTAATGAAATTTCTTTTAAAATCAAATGCTTTAGATAAATAGTCCTACTAAGCCTTTCGCTCACGTTTTATTTGTTTTAAAACCTTTTCCCTAGGTGAATTTCAGCTTAGGTTTGAAGAGGAGTGCACAGACAAAACTTACGGGCAGTAGAAGGACTAAGTAGGTTATTTGAATTATATAAATCAAGGCATATAATTTTCTAACTCTTCCTCTCTATTTGGATTGTGGTTGTAATAATGTATTGTCAGTACTGTGTGTGTGTACAAGATGTGGGTCAATGGGACTCATTCCCGTTCCTCCGTAGTTTTTGTCATCTTTTCCTTATTGTTTATTTTATTACTCTCATTTGTTTAAATAATACAACTACTTGCCTCTAAAAATGGTTCTAAAATTATCATATTTTTATAATTAATCCTTATTCTAAAATTCATATTTTAATTTAAATTTTTGTTTAATTAACTTAATTAATCTACCACGTCACCTCTCGTACTTCAGGACATGACATTTATATTAGTTGAGCATTTGTCATAGTTATTAGCCCCCTATCGAAATTCTGGATTTGTCATTGTCTCCAATACAATGTTGAATTGGCGTGCCAATTATAATTTTAGCATTTAAGTGTTAAAAAAACTCTCAAATGCAATGCCTTTTTAATGTTAAATTTGCTATATGCTAACTTGATGACAAGCAAATTTAATATTTGATTCTTATTTATTGATTGATTAACTTTTTTGCTTGAATAACTACAACATTCTTGCTTATTAATTATTTTAATATTAAAAGCTTAATTTTACAAGTTTCAAAGTTTAATAATTATGACAAAAGCTAAATATGACATTTCAAATAACATTATGCATTTAAGTATAAAATAAAATAATATATTAAATATGATACACACTTTTTAATGGTAAATATTACATTAACATTGATATTTTCATTGAAAATGGTCTTAAATAAACATATTTATAAAAAGCGAAATTTTATATGACAATCGAAACATAACATTTCAAGAATACAAAGGCGTTTTCGTCTAGATTTTAACCTCATTTGTCAATTCGAGAAACTATGTACCATTCTACTAAAATTTTTATATCATTTATCACAATTAAAGCCTTAGGGAGCAACTAGCAATTGCAGCCGCTAAAAATCCACTTACCCCTTGATGGCACGTCATACCAAGGTAGATATGGAAGGCAATGTGTACACGAGACCTTGTGCCTTGACTATTATAAAGAAGAAAAAGATAAACGTATCATCTAACGAACTTAGTGACTAAGGTGAAAACGACACTTGCTTATGGAAAAGAACGATTAGTCGACCAAGCCTGCAGAAGCCCACGAGATTAGACCGAATAAATGTCAGTTTTTTTTTTTTTTACTTTGTAAAATAAATATTAGATTTTAAAAATATTTATAGTAAATATTACAATATATTTACTATATAAATAAGAAATATTTATATTGTAAACAAAAAATTAAATATATTATTTGTATCATAAATCTATTTATTATATAAATAAAATTATTTACACTATAAATAAAAAAAAAATATGATTATTTACATAATAAATTTAAATTTAATATAACTATTTTTGAAACTTGATATTTATTACAATTAATTTTGAAAAAATAATCTTTCCTATAATTTCCTCTAAATTAGAGCTAACCCATCCCTGCGGTTCGCTCCTGCCAAATTCTTCATGACCCAACCCAATTGACACGCCCTGTCATATTGAAAAACTCTACTCTAATCAATGACCAACTTGTACTATTATTTTTGACTAAAGTAAAAGGTTGCATAATCTAGAGAACCAAAGATCAAACCAAACAAAACAAAAGCAAAAGAAATTATCTTGTCAAAAAAAAAAGGAAAAAGAAATAAAGAAAGTAATGGCATATTTACTAAAGAAAAATGAGACCTCCAAAAAGAAAAAATAACAAGTACTTCCTCAAATCAATAAAAACCCAAAAAGGAATTCTGACTTTACTTTAATCTTCTGAATAACAAATTGAAGAAAAACGAAAACCCAAAGCCATACAAAGTCTCCTCCTAAGCTACCAATACTAGTACATATGCCTCTTTGCTTTGAATTAAATGAAGCAAATATGCAATTTGTTCCTTCACCTAGAGGTAGAGGGATTCATGATTCAAGTTTTAAGAGGTCCCCTACTAATATATTCCATCTTTTGTGGGCTAAGTTTGGAGGTCAAGTCCCATTATGGGGGGCACAAATCTTTTTCAACTGAAGAAAAAAAGTGGGAGAGTGGTCACGAGATCTTAGGGTGGGTCTTTCTTTTAAAAAAAAAAAATAGCACTCAACTGGAACTAGTAGCATGGTAAGACCACGTCGCCCATTAACATCCTAACTGTCTCTTCTCTCCCTTTCTACGCCTAGAACCCTCTCTCTCTCTCTCTCTCTCTCTCTCTCTCTCTCTCCCCACAATTCAATTCTTATTCTTAACCAAACACAACAATCTTAACAAAAGAAAACACACCAAATTGTCTTTGCCCAAATCATGAAGTGGGGTAGGAAAAAAACTTCTTTTGCTTCTTCTTATTCTTCTTCTCCTTCACCACCTTGTTCTCGGCCTTCTTCTTTGATCTCCCATGTGTTTCCCGTTTCATGGATTTCCAAGTTCAAGCACAAGAGTGGCAATTCAGAACCAAAACCCAGAAAGGGAAATCCCAAAGGCAAGCGGAATTCTCCACCATTGTTCAACTCACCAAGGTGTACTAATAGCAGTAGTACTTTGTTTATGGGTGATAATGTCAATGGTAATGGTAATGGCAAATTCTATGGTTTGGAAGCCGACGACGATGCATTTTGGAGGCTTTCATTTGGACAAGATAGCGCTGAGGAGAAGAAAAGGGCCGGTGTGAAGTCAGTTTGGTATAATTCTGATGAGGAGCTTGGAATTCCGGTTTCAATTTGTCCAAACTGTAGAAGAAAAGAGGCTCAGAAGTTGAATGG
Source organism: Artocarpus hirsutus (assembly GCA_946598075.1). Classification (NCBI taxonomy): domain Eukaryota; kingdom Viridiplantae; phylum Streptophyta; class Magnoliopsida; order Rosales; family Moraceae; genus Artocarpus; species Artocarpus hirsutus. Next base: position 129,285 of record CAMOHE010053074.1, on the reverse strand, counting down.
CTTCCACAAATGTAAAAGAGACAAGGAGAGAGATTTGAGGTCTCCAACCAGTAGTAGACGTGCACAAGCGAGGAAATCAGCCAGAAATGTGGAGAAGGAAGAGAGAGCTTTCGAGACAAGAAGGAAATGCCGGTATGTTTCTCCTGTTGGTGTGAGAATTCCGGGCCTGAAAACGATCGAGGAAGAAGGTCTGAACTTGGAAAACAGTGAAGAGCGTTTGGAAGAGAGCACGGGTTTTGATTGGAAACTTCTGAAAGAGCTGAAGATGGAACAGGTGAAGTTAAGGAATGAGAAACAAAGGAAGTCTCTGTACTTGAGCAGAGAAGAGCAGAGGAAGGGAATAAAGCAGATGAACAAAGTGAGAGCTTATTCTCCGAGAACAGCTTCGAGGATCGAAATATGCAAGGTTAAAGCTCTCGAGGACATGAAGAAGGCCAAGTTAAAGATGAAGAAGAAGAAGAAGAAGAAGAAGGAGGAGGCCGAGGCCGAGGCAAGAACAGTTCAGCAGTCAAAGACAAGGTTGGACAGCTTTGCAGTGGTGAAATGTTCCTATGACCCTCAACAAGACTTCAAGGATTCAATGGTTGAAATGATTGTGGAGAAGAAGATGAGCCAACCTGAGGAGCTTGAAGAACTCTTGGCTTGTTATCTGTCACTGAATTCTGATGAATATCACGATATGATCATCAAGGTGTTCAGACAGGTATGGTTTGAGATGGATCAGTCTTGTTTTAGTTCTGAATTTACCAAATGAACAAATTCTTAGTGACTAATTAATGTTTTAGTTGATCTCAGCCAACATGAAATCAGCATTGTATATAGGTAATTCTACAGTCTGTTACATATCGTGTGCTTTCAATCCAAATGTATTAAAATTTGTTTAGCTTCAGATGTGTTGAAAAATGTCTAAAATTAACTTGCAAGAAGGATTTGGCAGTGCAAAAAAAAAATCATTATGGAAGCACGGTTGCAATACAATCCGCATGCAAGTCTGCAATGTTAGGACCATTCACTTTTTGCTTCTGCTACTTATTGTGGGGATTATCTATGCAGCATTCTGATTAGAAAAATCTTAAAAGGAACCGTATAGAAATAAATGGGAGTTTTACATGATTTTTCATCATAAGAATTCTATTATAACAATTGTACATATTATCACATCCTTGAATCTTCACATTGAAGGGTGACAACATTTAGTAGCCAGCTTAAGTAGTGTGTAACACTCCTGATAATGTAACACAATGCCAAGGAAAGCAGTCCTTTTCCAAATTACTGAGAACATCACATATGAGTAGCAAAGAATCTAAAAAGAAAAAAAGAAACCTCATAATAACACTTGTGTCCAAAATAAAAGGAATACAAAGCAGTTTTCACTAATAGGGTAGAAAACCAAATGATTGATTGGTAAAGCAGATCTAGACATTGACTTTTCAGTATCTTAAGGTACAAGATAAACTATCATCTGGATTTTTAACTCTATATAGAAGCTTTATTCTACCAAGGAGACAATTAGTACTCTTACTAAAAAAAAAAAAGAGGCAATTAGTACTGGAGATGAGGCAAGTACTTTTTTTCTGCTTCCAATGTTACAAGCTGTGTTCCCTATAACTTTTTTATTTTTTTTATATGAAACAAACAGATGATTTACACACACAGAGAAAGGAGTACGAATGGAAGAGGAGGGAAAAGTAAAATGAAAGGAAAAAAGTATATATATACAAGGGTAACGACAAAATTTAAACCAGACGCATTCAGTGCCTGGTGAGTTTTAATCCATCGCCATGACAATGTATGTACGTGTGTCTCTTTAAAAAGAACAGAAATAATGAGCTGGGCTTCTATGAAGTGCCCTATGTATTTGTTAGCATGAACTCCTATGTCGGTGGCGAAAAACCATGTCTAATCCAATTCCTGTTCTTCTGCCTAAATGACCTGGCAAGATGATCTCGTTCACATTGCTTAAGCATCCCTGATAACCTGTAGCAAACAATTGAAAAAAGTTACTAATCACATTATTTTCACCGTTAACTGAAAAACAGGACCACACGATTACAGCAGGACAGTGCAATAATAAACATTTTAAAACTGCAAAAATTTAACAAATGCAGCCATGTAGTCAGTACGCAAAATGCAAGGTTTGTTGCGGCAGTCATCAGACATACATGTATTTTGTCACGCCCAGAGTTACCAAAGATCGACATGAGAGGAACTCAATATTCTGAAAGAGTAATACTTAATAACATAGTTCTTAAACCAGACAGTTACATTGTTTGCATCAAGTGGTCATATATTTTCGACCTTGCAGCATGTCAAAGCGGGGATTGTTACACCCTTTTATCTGTTATTAATTACTTGCCTTTTTTTCTCTGAGATATAGTGATGCCAGCATGAACTCCATTCACCCTAAGTGATGACTCCTGAGATTGGAATTAATAGTGCTTTTCCAAAGTTTAGCTATTTCTACAAGTTACAAGATGACAAATCATATCACTGCACATTACATCACGGTAAATAATTATCTACAAACTCTTGTTAGAAATAACTTCAGCAAGATTTAGAGACAGGTTTAATGAACCATTGCCTGAGGACGAAAGAACACAAGAATGTGGACGCTGACAATATACAATTAAGAATATTTAAAACTAGTTGACAATGAAAATAGAGAAAAGGTTGCATACCCCTTCAGCGCAAAAAAACACAAGTTCCCAGAGAGCGAGACACCTTTGAACAGAGATAGCTTGATGAGACAAGATGGAAATGTTCTCTTCTGATGCTACGGAAAATTTTGCAACTCAGTCAGCAGAACAAATAAAGCTAAAACAGGTAATCAAGGGTTGCAACGAAATAACATTTAAACAACTGATCAAAGCAACAAAGGCATGCTACACATGCCAAGGTTTTATTATATAAATTCAAATGCCAACATTGGCGTGGTTCCTGTTACAGTAAACAAGTACATTAACATGAAAGGTTGGATAGGAGAGCCAAAAGTAATACAACGAGCAATGTCTATTGTCGAACCTTCCACCACCAAGTCAAAGACTAACAGAAATTAGGGGAACAAAAAAAGTTTCACAATCAACATCTCACTAGACGTATACTATATCTTTTAATATTACAGGTCCTTTTCAAATAAGTACTGTAGTTTAAGCACCTCGGTAACGCATTTATGTCATGCATTTGCATTCTCATGGTAAGACTTGCAGCTATGCATGCCTTCTCTATATACTCATAAATGCTTGTTAGAAGTAGATTCGAAACTCTAGAAGCTCCCAACATGTTATTGCACCTTGACGTTTCACATATACCCATCAAGGAAAGAACTCACTTGAAGAGTATTTATGGTGCGGGAAAAAACTATAACAAGAACTGATTATAAAAGCATGAGATCATAATGCACACATTTTGTTCTTACTATAAATTCATGAGATCATAATGGAACTATGACATTTCAAAATATCAAATGATCAAACTGGTGCAAAACCTCCTTTAAAACTGGAGTGGAAAGAGCATATCAACGGAGACTAGCTTGAGAAAAAATAAAATAAAATAAAAACATTCTAGAACACAGCAGGAAGAAGATGACCTAGCAGCTCTTGAATACTGGAGAAGATTATTAAAGGATAGAAGAGGGATATGAAAATGCGTCCAAGACATCAATTAAAATAGCAAATCAACCGCATAGAAAATAATTTGAGAGATGACAAAGCAGATGGGGATTCACAATGAAGGAACAGCAGCGAAGGAGAAAAGGACGGGTTGTGAGGATGCCACTAACAAAGCATATAAATTCTTCACCTGTCACGTTGGCATGCTTATGTATGGAAATGATATGCCCCTCACTAAGCAACAAGGTACAAAAGAAAAGAAAGGCATGTCCTCATTTGCATACTAAAATGAACTATTGTCAACTGTCATTAAATAAGGGATCAGATCAACAAAAAGCCTTTTTTAACCATACAATAAAAGTTGACTGAAATCAAGGTTGGCTAAAGGGAAAAGGAACTCAAAACATCAATTGTAAATTTTCACTATGATAAAACATTCATACCCAAATCTAAAATATGTGAGCTGTTGAAGCATCAAATATAAACAATGAAGCGTTATCAAGTTCTCTCTGCTGATGTAAGATGCCCCATCTGTTCTGTAATGTTATTCACATTCATCACACCCCACCAGAACTTGCTACGATCACCAGGGTTGCTTTCGTTCCTACTGCTATCAGAGTCCTTTCTTTCTGACTGAACCTCTTGTGTGTCTGATGAACCAGGATTCTCTGTCAAAAACTGCTCCCAGAAAACATCATTGACCCCAGTTGGCACAGTAGTAGGAGGCCCATCCACTTGTTCCTTAGGGGATTGTTCTTTTGAGGCAGCAGGCTCAGAAGCAACAGTTGGAACAGGATCGGAGTTTACATCAATTCCGGGGGATTTAGGTCGGATATCAACATTAATTTGTACGTATGATATAGCTGGGCTTTCAGCGCAACCTGTAGAATTAGATTCATCCAACTCGAGGTTTGAACTAACTTGAAAGTGACTTTGAGAAAAATCGTGGACAATATCCTCCCAAAATGCCAGGGATGCATCCAGCTGTTCTAACTGGTCCAAGTTCAAATTCAAAACAGAATCATCATCCACATTTTCTCCAAGTTCCAATCCAGAACCTCCAACCAGGTTATCTTTAGTGCCAGCTCTGTCATAGGAGTAACCAACTTTTGGCAACCGTCTCTTTCTGACATGAGCCTCCAATTGTGGCACAACATTCATGGAAAGCTCCCGTTTCTGTAAAGCCTGATTCAATAAAGAGACAATGCTTTGCTGTTGCTGTTCTGTATTTTGAAAGCATTCCTTTAAACTGTGCTTTTGTATTTTCAAGTCCTGCTGCTCATTCTCATACCTCTTCGACTCCAACTCGAGCTGCTCTATGTCATGTTGAAGCCTTTCAATCTTGTCCTTCAGACTCTGCCTCTCTGATTCAGACAGTTGAGGAGTTCCCTGTCCTTGAATATTTTGCAAAGAATGGCTGTGTACTGGCTTCCTTCTGTGGATATTCTTCAGAAGGTGTGGCTGACCTCTTATGAAATCCTCATTTGTGAATTCCCATTGTTCTGGATCGGCTTTTCTGAAACCCTATCATTATAATGAATATTCGAGAAAAGAAAATTTAATAACTGGGAGGGGAAGGCACATATCAACGTGAAAAATAAATAAACATACAAAATGAAGATTGATTTGTATTGTTTCGGATCAACTTCTCTAAAACCTTATTATGGTAAATAAATTAACATGAACATATACAAAAATAAGAGAGTAAAGACATAAGAATGGAAAAATTATGTATATTTGATTTTTCTTTTAAAAGTGAAAAAGGACGGTAGAGATTCTCTCAAGCAATATCTTGCGAAGATCCGCGCCCTTTATTTCACTTGTTGTTTATAGAAACAAAATATGAAAATTTTTACCAAACAAGCCTAAATGACATTCCAAAAGGAGGTTGACCTAACAACACTACAGATCTGCTTTTCAAAAAACCCTATTTTGGTAAGCAAGTTTAACAGAAAATAATTAATAACGTATGTGAAAGGCACATATCAATGAAAAATTAGACAAAGATCCTACATGAAGGCTGCATCCCGTTGCTCCAAATCATCTTATCTAAAACCCTATTGAGGTAAGTAAATTTACGAAAAACTAATAAACAACTGAAGAAAAGAGACGTATCATCGAAAAAAACTCTCACTTTCATTTTTTGAGTTTTTGTCTCTAAAAGTAAAACCATGAAAATGCTTTCTTAAGCAATATTTCAAGATCTCCAATCTCCATACTTTGTTTCACTTTTTATTATAGCAACAAAGAGCAGAAATGCCACTAAACAAGCCCTAAACATGCCATATGAACTCCATTCCCATTGCTCCGGCCGCTCCGCGGATAAATTTTCTAAAACCCTATTGAAGTAACTGAATGCAAAGGAAAACAAATTGACAACTGATATTAGGAATATATATATATATATATCAATCCAAAACCTTAATAAACATGACAAATGAAAGTTTGAAGACAAAATCGGCTTACATATGTGTTCAGCTGCCTGATGAAGCTCGAGAAGTTATTGTGCTTAAAGCATCTGGGCAACAAAACCCTAGCAAACTCAGGTGGATTCCACACAATGAAACTTTTATTTGAAGAACTCCACGACACGATTGAATCGGTTGAAGGGTCATCTACCATCTCATATGTCTTTGAAAGAAAAGGAGGCAGCGAAGTTGAGCTGCCCTGAGCTTCATCCATCCCAGTTTCTCAATTAATTTTTCTCAGTCACAAACCCCAAAACAACTTCCAAATGCCAAAACCCAGAACTGAAACATCAATCACTCATCACAAAAAGAACAAAACCATTGACGGAATCCCCAAACAACCAAACAGATTCTTCCCAAATCCTCTTCTTTCCACACACACAATCCCAAATAGAATATCAAAATCCAAACTTTCGAATTTTCCAACCTATAATAGAATCCCCCTTTACATTCTAGAGAAAAAAAAAGAACCCAATTAAAAACCCTTTGAATACATCACCAGGGGTTTCGAAATTCAACCTTGATAATAACAGAAGAGACAAAAGAAACAATATTAATAAAAAGACCTTCTGGAAAATGGAAATTTCCAGCTCAGGCAGTCAAGGCCAGATATTTGAAGAAAGGCAAATTCCAGAGAATTCCAGAAACGAAAGGCCACGAATTTATTATGAAAATTTTCCCTGTAGCCAAACAACCCCGAAAATCCAACGCGGCAACGACCAAAAACCAGAACGGTTGACAGCTCCTAAATTTCCTACACCAAAATCCAGCATTTATATTTCTGTTATTAGTTGGGACAAAAATAAATAAATAAAAATAAAAACAATAGCAAAATATTCTGACAATTCCTGACTCGCTGGACAACAACATCAAACCAAATTCCATGATAGTCCATCAAATATCAAAAGTGATTACAGAAACAAAACTTGGAGCTAAAGTAACTACAAAAGGTAAGAAAAAGAGACAATAACATAAAAATAAAAATAAAAATAAAAATAAAAAGCGTACCTTTCTTTCAGAATCAGAGAGCTTTTCCTTTGAGCTTTTGTTTTATCTCAGGAAAAAATGAAGAGAGAGAAAGAGAGGCAAGAGAAGTTGCAGAGAAGAGAGAGAGAGAGATGAAAGTCGCCGAAGGGGCGAGCATCGAAGAGGATTCGTCTTTAATTTTTCACTTGTATTGCTTCTCACAATTTCTCGGGATCCTCCTTCTCGACCCGCGTACAGATTATTAGTATTTTCTTCTCTCGTTTTTTGCACAACAGATGCTTTTTGATTTCTCTTTTTTTTTTTATTTAATAATTTATTTTCCGTTTTAATTTTTAATCGTAATATGTTCTTATGGAGTATGGATAATTAAGAATAAAATAAACAGTAAATAAATGGGAGAAAAATTCTGACCAATAAAGCGGGCCCATGAATGTCAATTCTTATCTCTGATTGGATGCGCGGCGTGTGATCATATTATGGAGGGGTCTTCGTCTAATTTTTCTTTTAAAAAAGAAAATTATTTTTTTCTAAAAAGAAGAATAATTTAAGGATTTGGACAAAAGCCTTTTGTATTTCTCAGTTAACCATATATTCTGACGTCTACGTTATATTCAAAAGGATTTGGTTCTGATCCACAAGACCACAACACAAGGGATCAGAGAGACAAATAGTTTAGAGGAGTGCGGCATTTTTTTTTCACTCATAAAGTGTTTGAGAAATGTGAAAAAAACAAATAGTTAGAATTAATTTTAGTTAAAAATATTGTAACATGTAAAAGTTTTAAATTGTAATTTTTTTTTATTTTTTTGCTATAACTGTTAAGAGCTTTACACAATTTTTTTTTGTTAAAACTAAGTTTTAACTAAAAGGCAAACACCTTATGAAAGTATGACATAGGGAATCCACTAATTTAATATATTATTATTTAAATGGAAAAAAAAAATAATGGATTTTATGTGTCAGTGAACGTAGAGATTTGTGAAAAAGAGTGAGCAAGAGATTCATGCTAGCACCCCTCCATCATTTATGCTCGAGAAGGAGTGTATTATATATCTAAATAAATAAAAAGAAAAATTTAGAGTTAATTTCACAAATAGGTATGAAGTTTACCCTCAATCTCAGTTTAGTCCTAATATTTAAAAAGCCTTATTTTGGTTGCTAATTTTTTTCTTTTTGTTTCAGTTTTAGTCCCTTTGTCAGTTAGATGATAAATATTTAACAGAATATTCTCAAAATGTCTTACTTTGTTTTTTAATCTATTATTTGATTTCACATTTGATCCTTCCTTTGGCAAGGTATTATTAAGTATTAAAATTAAAAAAAAAACCTAAAGTAAGAAATTAAATACAACAATTTTGATTCATACAACTAAAATAAAAATATATATCACATTGATTTTTAGACGAGCTTTAATCTTTTAAAAAATATAAAGTTGAATATTCAATATCAGTATATTATATATGCATATGTACATATAGTAATTATAATGTTCAGAATTATGATTATCTAAAACAATATATAAATATAGGTATATAAATTATAATGCATAGTTTGTTTTATAAAATGTGTGGTTATTCAGTACTCATAAAACGGTATTAAAAATTTAACTTATCTTTTTCTAAATCAAACTATATACGTATATAAATTATAATGCATAGTTTGTTTGATAAAATGTGTGGTTATTCAGTACTTGTAAACCGGTATTTAAAAATTTAACTTATCTTTTTCTAAATCAAAATTTATTTTGCTAACAATCTGATAAAATTGTCTTTTTTTTTTTAATTACATACATCAAAATCATTATATTTAGTTTTTCACTTTAAATTTTTCAATTTTAGTCCTAATAACTCTTAGTTATGATAAAGAGACCAAAAGTGAAATAAAGTAATAGATTAGAGACTAAAGTAAAATATTTTAAAAATTTTTTGTTAAATATTTAAAGTCTAACTAATGAAGAGACCGAAACTAAAACAGAGCAAGATTATGAACCAAAATGAGACATTTTAAACGTTATGGAATAAACTAAGACTGAGGTAAATCTCAATGATCTTTTGTGAAATTAACTCAATAATAAATAAGATTTGAATATGGTCTAGACACAGTTGTAGTAAGTTAATCTCCATCAAATTTGGTCAAATAGTAATACTTTTTTAGATTTGATAGAATTCTATTGTTGCTCATAGCTTAGAGCATTTTTACATTTAAATTAGTCTGCAATGTCAAATGTTAACATGTAAATAAGAAAATCACATGGTTATAGACATAACCTAAAAGTTAATTCATCCCACGTGTGGAAAGTTAAATCTTCTCACCCAAAAAATTAAAAAAAAATCTCTAATATAATATTATTTATGGTATTAAATTTGACATATGTAATTTTAAATTTAATAGTTTATTCTTACAACTTTTGATGGTAAAGATTAATACTATGATAAAAACAGGTGTATTATATTTGAAATAAAATCATGCATAATAATCATATTAAATATGACTATCAAAACATAACTAAAGTGTTTAAGAACTAATTTTAACTCTAAAATTTCAACTGCTGTAATATCAAACTCTGACGTGCTAAGTATAAGTTTTACTTCATGTTTTAGTTGCTTCTCAAACACTTTAAAAATTATCTCTTGAAGCACAAATAAAATAATATATTAAATATTAAACATGCTATTTTTATTTACACTGAACATGGTCTATGGCATTTTTTAATATTTCATGGAAAACGATCCTAAATAAAATAAAATTAATCCAGCCAAAAAATAAAATTAGATAAAAGGACAACGATTTTTTAAAAGGAAAAAGGTGGCATCCCCTAACCCTCACCGTACACGTGGCTTTGACCTTCCTCACAGGAGACACCTCTCTTTCGCTTCAAGAATAAAATCAATCGATTACGCAAAGAGATTTGTTGCTTTTCTATACTCACCCCTTTTTTTTTTTTTTTTTTTTGGTTCTCAAAGCATTTTTTTTATTTTTTTTTATCTCGTTTGTCTTCTTTCTAGATTTGTCGTGCAGCTGGAGAATTCAATTATTGTGTTTAAAAGTATTGGTTCAAACTTTAAACTATTATAACATGTCATAGTTTATGTTGTATTTTTTTATATTATAATATGTATTTTTTTTTTGTATTTTTTATACTTTAATTTTGAGAATTTTTTTCTCTAACAACCGATTTTTTTCTTTTTAAGGGCCCTTTTAATAATTGTTTTTTATGAAGTGTTGTTCTCGAAGATGTCCTATCCTTGTCATAAACTGGCAGTGTCCTAAAGATTAAAATAGCATCAATTATGTGTTGAATACTGTCTTGTTGTTTACTAAATTTTAGATTTTTAAGTTCTCAATTTGCTAGAACGTAACTGATAAATTATAAAAAAGTTTGTTACGTTTCGGAATTGACAAGCCTAAATAATGCATCAGCTTTCATGTCCATAGCTAGGCATGTAAATTGGAAGTGATCATTGTTGGGCCGTATCTGGCATGGCCGTCCAACCAAAGTGTTGGGTTTTTTTTTTTTTTTTTTTTTTGAAAAAATTATAATAGGTGTTTAAATTATTGTTTTAAAATTAAAATTTAACATAATATTTAAAATATCTTTAAAATGTTATTAATGATATAGTAATTATCTTAATAATATTACATATTGTACTATATAATTACATATAAATAATTTTAATGATATCATTATGAGACATTTGTAAAATTTTTATAAATTAGAGTCATATTTTAATTTAATAAATGTAATTGTGTCAATTGTCTCATTAACCTTTTTTTTTAATGGTTAAAGACAAATATGGCTAAATGTTCGTAGTAAAAAATTAAAATGTCCTTTAAAACTAAATTTAACATTGGTTAAACCAAAAATTTGTTTAATTGTGAGGACCATAATACCCTTGTGTAAAAAAAGTCATGAATATCTAGCAAAAGGTTTTTCATCACCATTAATTCTATTTAACAATCCAATATTTTTGTAAATTATTTATGTCAATAAGTTATAAAACAAATACTATTTGGGTGGGGCACTAAACATTTACATTTGAATCTCAATAGCTATTAATCAGATATTCTGCTCACAATAAAAGTTATTGTTGAATCTAGCTTTAAATCCACAATTACAGCCATAAATTACGCTTGAATTTCATCGATGCACACAAGAACAGGGCACATACTATTTTAATGACTATGGTATTTAGTTTTTTTTAATGACCAAAATATTTTCTGTGCATGGTAACAAAACTTCTTTGTGATATATTTGATTAAATGGATATACATAAATTATAGTGAGGAACATAGGAGTATGACATGTTTTAGCGACTTAGTAACTTTTAATGACTGGTTAGTTTTTTAATTACTATACTCATTTTTTTATGACTAAGTTTTATTTTTGAGGGACTAAAATACTAGTCTTTTAATGAATAAACATATTATATTGTTTTTTTAATGATTATCCTCATTTTTTTAATGACTTCTTAGTTGATACTTAGTTTTTATAAATGACCAAACTTCTTAATTTGTCATTTTAATGACTATACTATTTCATAACAAAAATTATTTTATTTTTTAATGACTATAGTTTTGCTTTTTAATGAGTATACTATTTCAGTGCCAAAGTTTTTAATGACCAAAGAGCAAAGTATTTAAATTAAGATCTTTTGTGATCAAATAAGAGGGAAAGGAAATAAGTCTTTATATAATTCATAAACTTAGTATTTGAAAAGTACATCTCAACAGCTTATATGGAAATAATTTGGGCCAATAATCAATGAAATAAGCTCACATCAGTCGTTATCAAATAATTAATAAGAGACAAAAGGGCATGACTTTCTTACAACACAAAAATTTTGGGTTTGCACATAATAAATATTTTATTATGGGTAAAATTGGAATAGTGAAAAATATTTAGGTTGAGATCACAATACTAAATAAAAGGGCATGACTTTGATATCACATTTCAATAGGTCGAAATCCGTGGCTACTTAAATTGTCTCAATAGAGAGGTAGATTAGCACTTAGGTTTAAAATACCCTAAAAATTTTAGTAAAATCAGATGACAAGCAAGGGGAAAAAAATATGTATATATGCTAGTTATTAATGGACAAAAATATCTCCTCGGATGAAATAAGAACAATCAAAGTTGGACCATATCTTAGATATTGACTTACTTTAATGAAGAATTGAACTGCAAACGCAAAATTGGATGTAAATTTCCCAATTTTCTTAAACACTCTTTAGATATTTCAACCAATAAAGTGGTAGCAAAATATCTCTGGCAGAAATGATTAGAGATGGCCATCCATTTTTCAGAAATTAGTGCTTCCACATTCATCAATCGGCAACCTCTGTCTTTGTTGTTTGGTTTTACAATAGTGGATTTTGGAAAAAGAGATCGTGATGACCAACAAAAAAAAAATCATGAAAAGCGGACAAGCATAATGTAAAATCGATTCCATTTTGGCATTTTCTCTTGTAAAAGGTTTTCTTTCCCTCTAAATTATCTTACAAAGTAACTATGCAGCATATGGGAGAGGAAAGCATATATAAACTATAATTATTTTTTTTTTCTATTTCCACAAGAAGAGCCACCAAATCTTTATAACACTAATTTGAAAACAAAAAGTATAAAATCTAAGCAATTGAGCAATCCTATTTACCATCAACTTTTCATAACTTACCAAACATCCATGATGAAACATTGCCAGCTTAATCTTCTTACTTTTTTTTTTTTCTTTTTTCAATTATGAGTGATTTAAACTTGGGTTGATCATTGTATGCCACACAAGGCCCTAAAATTCTTTACTTGAGAACATTTGAAGTAGGGATGAATACAAAAATCCCACTTGTAGTTAGGGGTGGCAAAATCATGTCACATGTTGTGTTCGTGTTAGTATGATTACAGCACGACACGATTAGGTTGAATACGAACAAGACACGATTAATAAATATGATGGAAATGCAAACACGAACACGACCCGCCTATGACACTTGTAACACGCCACGACATGATTAACACAATTACTAAGTGGCCCGTGACGGGTTGACATGATAACAACACATATATGGCACATTTATGGCCCAATTAACTGAAAACTAAAAAAAAATTAAAAAAGCCAATAAAGAAAATTAACAAAAATACAATATCTAATTAATACTAATCTACTACAAATATTTTTAATATTTTTATTTTTTAAGTTTAAATGTGTTATAAACGAGTAGGTCGTATCATGTCGTGTCAACAAGTTTACAGCCTGTTTAATTAAATGTGTTAAAGCGTGTTGACATGTTAGTATGAACACAGTCTCTTTATTTTCGTGTTGTTTGTGCCAACCCATTTATGGCCCAATTAATAAACATGCGGTCCAAACTCGTTTATCTTGTGTCGTTTTCGTATTGTGTCATCGTGTCGCATCCAAAATTGTCGACCTTATTTGTAATTTTTGACATTGGAATAACGCACTGTAATATGAGCTCCTCCTTGGAACAATTTCCTACACAAACAGTGGAGTTTCTTTGAACCCCATTATTCGTTTAAAAAAGATGAAATAACTCCTTAGGTTGGTGTTTGTTTTCATCTTAAATTTGTGATTTTGGCGTGTCACTCAGTTTTTTGAACACGGAAATCGCAACATCGTATTTGGAAGGGTTCTTTATAGGAATGTCTAAGTAGAAGATCTTGATTCACAAGTCCTATAATTTTTAAAAATAAATATATATGCAATATTATGTAGAAGTGGATATTTTTTGACACGAGATTTCTATAATTGACAATTTGTGTGATTACTTCCATTTAGAAGTAGAGCTTAAAAGAATACAATAGCTTTAAAAGCGTTTTCTCTATAATTTTTGAAAGAGGAGTTAAAATTTGTGTAATTATCCCTTTGAAAAGTATTACACTAGTATATGATCAAGCAACTCACAAATTTCTAATATATTTAGGGCATGTTTGGTGCATAGGATTGAGGAGAATTAGATTGCATTAAATTTTAATATTTTGTTTGGTGAAAAACTTTAAAGGATTTGATTGGACAAGTTCTTATACAGTCCATGCTTGAATTCCTTTAGAAGGGGATTGGGCAATATTGCCCAAGCATGGGATTAGACACAACTTTTGTACATTGTAAAAATTTTTGAGGACCTATTTGTAAAAATTTATAAAATTAGGATCAAATTATAATTTTTTTATAAAATAAGGGGTCAAATGTAGTTTTCATGTAGCAGAAATACTTTTCATAATTATATTTTTTGTCCTCTAATTTTAAAAATTTACAATTTGACGATAATTTTTAAAAATTTACAAAAGACCCCTATCCTAACAACACAACAATCAAGCAAAAGATTCGATTAACAATAATTTTATCCTATCATTTCCAATATATTTCAATTTAATCCTCAAATACCATCCTCTCTGTTATTTTATCTTAGGTACCAGATGAGCCCTTATAGATTACCTAATAACCACGTCACACGATCTTAAATTCTTACACAAACTTCATAAAAAAAAAATATCTTATAACTTGTCCGCCTGCAGTTGTAGTTTTTAAAAAGTATATAGATATATTGACGTAGATTCTAGTATTTGCTATGACTTATTGTTTGTTAAATACAACATTTTCACAACATCAACTTAGATTTCCAACAGAGGCACAATTTAGTACCTCTTTGTCCCAGTAATTCTTGTTAAATGGATAACAGCATGCGTAAAAAACTTTGGTACCTCTGTGAGCCAGTAATTCTTTTTGCATTCATAGAGAGTCTTGTGTCCCATTTGTTTTATAAGTTAAATCACAATTTAAATGTGTGTTTGAGAATAAAATTACGACTTAAAAAATTGAAACTTGAACGTTATAATATATAAGAGTTTTAAATTACAGTATATATTTTTTTATATCAATGTAGTATATGAAAGATTTACACTATAATAATTTTTTATTCTTTAATAATTTAAACTTTGATATTAAAATTTAGTTCATAAATACTATAATCTTTTTACTATAATATAATCTCTTAAAAAAAAAAGGTTAATTTCTAGTCAAATTTATTTGTTTAACCAAGACACCAAACGGCCATTGAACTTTGACGCGACGTGTTCAACAACTGCCTCGAGGCTTGGGCTTTGTTTGAGTGTCACAAACGTCCAACAATTTATGGTCTATGTTAAACTATAACGTTTTGAATTATATTTTTCACATTTAAACATCTTCTTATTCATAGTTAAAATGTTTAGAATTATTGATGTGAAATTTTCCAAGTGTATAAATTGACTCAAGTAATATAATAATAAGAAAGTATCGCTCTCCGAAAGATTAATTGTTTGTTTGGCAAAATTGGTTTCAACCAACTTTTCAGTTAAGAACAATATAAAACTCTCATATATTACAGTAAAAAGAGAAAGTTGCTACAGTGTAAAGCTCTCATATGCTACATTATTTACATTTCTAACTAATAGTCCTAACCATCATACCAAACACCCTATAATTTAGCAATTATTGAAATTATAATGTTCTTAACTTTATTTAGACAAATAACATTACGATGAAATAAAGAAAAGAATTAAAACTAAAAAAAAGAAAAATGAATAAAACTCAAATTCAATTAATAGAAATTCAATGATATGAAAGCACTAGAGGATACAAGTTTATCAAGACAAATCTAGTTTGATTCTAATTATTAACTGACAACGCCTATTATTCATGCTAGACCGAGAAACTCTAGTTTATTTATTATTCCTTATGGTGATGATAACAAAAATATTTATAACATGTACGTTCACTATCACTCGATGTGAATTCCACCACCTTAAAGACTTATTACGTACAATGGCTTTTTCAATTGTTCATACAAGTCATATCACCATTGCTCAATATCACATGCATCTTATAGTTAATTTTATAAGAGGTTATTCCAAAAATCTCCTTCTGAGGTTTTAATCTAGGTCTTCTAATCAATTTAAATATTGGCTATACATTCAATGCATTAAGAACAGTAAAATTAACAACAATCATGAATAATAAACTCTTAGAGAAAACAAATTCTTTGAAAGAAAATAATTTGAAATTCAAACTTTCATTGTTTTTGGCTACACTTGTAGCCCTATTAAAATAAAAATTAGTTTATAATTGAAAACACAGAGATCAAAATAAGCATAATATTTATATTCAACTACAAAACTAAATTAAAAGATTAAAAGAGAAGAAAGAACAAAAAAGTCTTGAACATAATTGCTCTTAATCTATCTTCAAATTCTCTCCAAAGTGTGCTCCAAAAGCTTCTCAAAACAACCCTAAGGATATCTATTTATAGATTTTTAGAATTGGGCATCTTGGGGACGTGGCTTTTATTTTTGGGAAACTGCAAACTAGCACCGTGGCGTTGAGCATGGAGTGGCACCGCAGCGCTAACATTGGACCTTGCCTTTTCTGATGCCGCAACATTGTTTCTTTTAGTCCAAACACATGCCTCCCAAGCTCTTTTTTGCACTTAACCTTCAAAAATAAATTAAAACTAAATTACCAAGTAGAAATACTTAACAAACTAACCTAAAAACCTCATAAAAACTATTTAGAAATTAAATAATTAAAAACAAAATTGATTAAAATCTAAATACCAAAAAACTAATTAATTTAAATTAAAATTCTAAGACTTAGGCATTTTCCAATGAAAAATATGTGTTAAAACAACCCTATATCATAGAGTTATCAATTATTATTGGAGACATTTTAGAGTGTAATGCATTAATTTGAAAGAAAGGATTGATTGAAGGCGTTTTAAATATCTGAACCCTTTCATTTAGAGGCGGAGCCATATAGAAACAATGGTAGGCGGCCACCCCTTTAAATATTCTTTTTCTCATAATTTTGTATATAAAATTTTATAAAAATTGTATTCCACCCCCCTTAAAATAACATCTACCCCTCTAAAATCACTTTTGCCCCCCACATTACTAGTTGAGTCACGCTTTTAACCCTTACTAATTTTTTTTGGCTTCGCCCTACTCTCATTCGTTTTTGGCCTACGTAGTTTATCCCTACTCATCCAACTCAATGTTCTGTTGCTACAATTTACAATATAGCTCATTTAAATATATATACATATATATATATATATATAAATAATGTGGGGGAAAAACTTACCAGGTTCAAAACTAAATTTCTAGTACATTAAACCTAAATATATATCTTGATTTTTACAATTGTTATTACTGAATTGTCTATTTTATTATTTCACCCAATACTTCTTGTAATTTTGCAATTTATGTTGCTAACTTTTGGACCAAAGAATAATCCTAGATGCCAATGGCAGTTTTTCTTCTTTCTTTTATTATAAAAGCCTAATAAAACAGAGAAGATGGATGGAGCACAAAAATTATACAAATACATCCAAGCAAACGCAGGCTTTTTTTTTGTTTAAAAAAAATTTCTTTTCCTTATTAATAATTTTTAAGTTTATTATTTTTAAAGAAGAGCTCTCAAGTTGGTCAAATTTTGGTCGTGAGGACGCATTGCCTTGTGGGTGGCTTGTAGATCGGCCATCACGTGGCCCACAGATTTTTAACGTACACGATTAAAATATATTAGCGTGGGACCCACAACCTGAAAATAAATAAATAGAACTAAAAAAAAGGGTCAAAACCACAAATTAAGTGGCTTACCGTTCACGCTACCGCAATTGGGGCCAAGCACCATGGAGTGGACTGTAGGAAATGGAGAGGTCCCCCAAACGAGCCAAGGGCCATGGGCTTTGCTATGGGCCCACAAAGTGGCGGGCCCAATGGAGTTCATTTATGAGCTGTTCGGCTTTTGGACTGTGGAGTCCGTGGCGCACGTGCAGCTCCTTTCATTACTTGGAATTTCTGACACAACACCGTGCGACCGTGGGCCTCCTCTCTCCATCTTTCTTTCTAAAAAAATATTATCTATCTATTAAAATAAAAAAGGCCGGTCTCCTTACTTTTTAAAAGCATCTCCCAAATTTATATATTTTAACATTTGAATAAAAAAAATTTCTTCGATGCAATGTTATTTTTGTATTAATTTTTTGTAAGTTATACTAGATGAATAATTTAGCACCAAGCATAATATATGTTAAATTTTGACACTTAATTTGTTATTCGTTGATTTAGCATATATTTGGAAGAACAATTTGAGTTATTTTTTTATGGTTTGAACTACTTTTTGGTTTAAATTTTGTGAGAAAAATATTATAACAAAAGTGGTTGCAATCAAAAAACAGGCTAGAATCGCTTTGCCAAACAGACACTCACCATAATCTAATAATTATAACATGAACAAGTGAAAGATTTATTTTAACAACTTTGGAGATTTAATGATTATGTAAAAAAGGTAAATATAGAGTTCTAAATAACATTGTCCATTGAAATACGAAAAAAAAATATGTAATATTCCAAAAATTTCTAACTAAGATTAAGAATAAGATATTTTAATTCACAATAATAAGCATTATGTTTAAGTTTTATAATGGTATATTGAGTGTTGATACAAGTAACAGCTGCAAGGAACTTGATGCGCTTAAAGGGGTTCATGTTTGCTATACGTTTAGGTATGGTAGAAAATGATTAAGGATAAGATTAAGAACAAGATGATTTCATGATTAATATTATGCCATATATATTTAGGTTACTGTTTTAATAAGTTTAAGTGGGCAAAATGGAAAACTTAGAGGAACCAACTTTAGCTAGCCCTAAGCCTATTTTGGACCCTTGGATGACTATTTTCTTCTAGATCCTAGTCGTAGATAGTTAGGAAATCAGAATAAGAGCCCACACTTAGAGAATTAAGCTTAGAATACAAAATTCATATAAAAAAATCGTGTTTTTCTCTCCTTCACCTCAAATATCCAAAGGGAGATTAAAATTGGAGATTTAGCTATCAAACCACCATAAAATCCCCTTCTTGTTGATACTCTAAATAATTATACATTAAGAAGAAGAGGGTAAGTTTTCTATACACTTGAAATTCATGGGTTTAAAGAATTAGGGTTTTGGTAAATGGATCGAAAATCATAATAGGAAAATGCCTGATGGGATTTTTGGTATTAGTACAAGGATTTATGATGAGAAATAGTTTGATGGGTTAGTAAGGGCATATATTAAGGTTTTTTTGGGCTTGTTTTAGAGACATAAATTAGAGTTTTAACATAATTCTTATGCTTCGTGCCATGAATGTTAATTCTACGATATAATGACATGAACATCTCAAAGAGACAAGCGTACTAGGATCTCAAGCTACAACATTATCTTAATTACGGTTACAATAAGCCAGCGATCAAGTAAATACAAATCTCACCTGCAAAATATGATTTTATACGGTATTTAAATCTTGGTAGATATTATAATGAAAGTTCAGTAAAAATTTTGTGAAGAAATTTATGATTATTACGTGATGTTATAATCGTAACAATCTTATAAGAATCGATAAGTAGGAGCTAATAAAGGTAAAATATGTTTAGGAGGTGTGTATTGTACAAGTTCCTCGTTGCACTGAGCTGCTAGGTGCTCCTTTAACATTGGTACAAAGCCATTAATGTTAAGTTGTCTCAATGAGTGTTGGTTGATCACTACCGTACTCTTATCATAGTTGCATGCTTGGGGACATCGCCTAGGGTCCTAATAAGTTGATTTCAAAATTACTCTGAAACTTATATATTAAATGTTTTATGAGATTATGGATTTATTTACTAAGCATTTTGTTTATTCTAGTTTATTCGCAAATTGCAGATACAGGTGGGAACTAAATTTTAGAAGGAAGAAGCTCAGTGTGAATACGATAGCAGTGGCGAAGCGGTTTATTAGACAGCAAATTTAGGATTTTATTGGAACGTATATTTTAATTATGGTTTGCAAACCTTTAGGACTTGAACAATATATTTTCCAACTTGTATCAAATTAAGTTATTGGTTATTTGTTTTAAGAAGGATTTATTAAAGCAATAGGTTAAGTTTTATTATACACTAGTCAAGTTTTCAAAATGTTTAAGTTTGTTTCGATTTTTAACCGTACCAGTTTTGCCTAGATACTGTTTACTTGTTTTCCGTTGTACTATATTTTAAAGTACTTTTTTATTAACAAAAGGCTTGAAGTAAGGTTTCATAGCATCCTGTTAGGGTGGGTGTTACAAAATAACATATTAGATATTTTATTTTTATACTTTTAGTGTCAAACATAACATTCACATTAACATTTTTTTTATTGGATTATCATATTAAAAGGGTGTTTGGCAGGGACGGTTCTAACCACTAACTCAGTTATAAATAATGTAAAGCTTTCATATGCTACAATAAAAAGAAAAAAAATTTGCTACAGTGTAAAGCTCTTGCATGCTAAAGTGAAAACAGTTTTAACTAATAGTTCTAACCACTATACTAAACACCCTATAATTATTCTATTTTCACATTTTTAATGTCAAATATGACGTCAGCAAGAACATTTTTTTATGGGAAATGGTCTTGTAACGTTCAAAGTAAGTGGTATGGAAAACAAAACTCTAGTCACTATAGCAGAGGGCAGGGCATCAGGAAAATGGCTCTACCCTTTTTAACAAATTAGTCTCCCTCTTTAAGTCAGAGAAACGTTAATTTTATTTTTATATTATCGTCACATTTATTTTACAATATGAGAAATGCTATAGTCACCCTGTATATTCTTTTCTTGCCATATGTCATCTCATTTTTTAATAAAAATAAAATATAACAATAAATCATTGTTTTATACTTTATTACAACTTTGCCACTCTTTAAAAGAATAACTTCATTTTACTAATCAAATTGTGGATTCATGCCTTTTTTTTTTCTTTTTCTTTTTTTGAAAGAGTAATGATGAACTGATACCTTTACGTTCATATATAAATGTATATATTATAAACATAATTTTTTTGAGGTATAATACATATATTCATACTTCATGTTTATCTATATTCAATATATATATACATATATATAAAATAAACGTTAAAATGTTATATATTCATTATATATATATATATAACAATACATACCCTTTTTTTAAAATTATATACATTAAAACCTTATATATGTATATAAAGGTTTCCTTAACATAGACTATTTTTTCTAAACTTTATAAAATGTTTAAATCTGGATTTTTAAAAAAGCCAAAAAAAAAAAGCCACATGAATAGAAGGAAAGACAAAGGAAAAGTATAAGGAAAATTCACATTGAATTATAATACTTGTAACATTTTACCCTCAAACTTCAAAACATAACATCCATTCTTCTCAAATATAAACTATTAACAAAAATAGTTCTTTTGTTAGAATTTTAATGAAAAATTGACAAATAATTATAGAGTTAGGGGTATTTTGACAATCTTGGTTATAAAAATAACCATAGTTTTAATAAAAATAATTTTTATTGATGATTAAAAACAAAAACAAAAAATCAATTAAAGCTAGTATACTATTGATATCCTTCTTTTTTGATAGACCAAAATTTTCTTCAACATTTTATTTCTTTTCACACTCAAAATATATCTTGAAATTTTAAAAGGTACATATATTAGGGAAATGAAAAGAATATAACATAAATATATTCAATAAATAAAAAATAAGACACAAAATTTTCAAAGAGAAAAAACTCTGATAATATTTATATTTTTTTTCATATTTTTGAAATTTTTATTAGTATTTCTACCTTTTAAAATTTTAAAATACATTTTAAGTGTGAAAAAATTTAATAAAATTTTGGTATATCGAAAAACAAAGGGACTTGGATAATAGTATATTTTTAATTGATTTTTGTTATTTTTAATCATCAATAAAGATTATTTTCATTATAATTTTAATTGTTTTTGTTATTTTATAATTAACATTACTAAAATACTCCTAATTTTAAAAATAAGTCAATTTGTTGTTAAAATTCTAACAGAAAGATCATTTTAGTTAATAGTTCATACTTAGGTGAATGTATGTTATATTTTGAAGTTCAGGGGTAAAATATTACAAAGACTAGTTCAGAGAGAATTTTTGTAATTAATTTTATAATCTAAAATCAAAACGGCAATTTCATAATAACTATTAAAAATGATGGTTTTCAATTAGGTTCTATTTTTTCTAGAAAAGTAAAATAACATGTAGGAAAATAAGAGCATGAAAAGTAACAAAGAGATTTAAAAAAAGTAACCTTCGCATTTCTCTTTACAATATATGCCAAATGTTTTCACCTATTCTTTACATTAACAATGGCTATTTTTTGTTGAAAATGATCCCTTCTTTAATTGATTATTAAACCCTTTAAAAGCACACCCTTCGACAGTTTTTCTCTCAAACTAAACAATACTTTTTTCAAGCACCACAAAACTTAATAAAAGGCTTTTATTACTTATTAATAATCATTCACTTGTATCTATTTTAGATGTTGCAAAATTTAAAAAAAAAAATACGTAAATCTTTTTGCTCCTCCCTGTGCTACCTAAGGCTGTTTACGGGCAGTTTAGGCTTTTTTTTTTTTTTCTAAACCGTTGATCAAACCAAAAATATATTTTTATTTTTAGATAGTTTGATTTTTTTATTATTATTTTTTGTTTTTGTTTGTTTGTTTGTTTGTTTTGTTTTGTTTTTGTTTTTTTTTTTTTTATAAAAACTAAATCAAACTAAATCCCTCATAAGTTGTTTAGACGATTTGGTTTGAACAATTTGAGCTTAAGATTAAAATAATTTTCAATATTTAAGGGTGATTATAAAATGTCTAAAAGTTCATTATTTAAAATTTTAATTCAAACTAAGAAACATTAAAATGTCATAATAACACAAACTCAAGTTCACCAATAACGAAACTAAAGAGTTAAAAGTACAACTAAATAACATAAACAACATAATTAAATTTAAAACTTAAATTAAACTTTTCAGTACTTGGTTCTTTAATTGATTTTGCTTTTTTTTTTTTTTTGGATGCTAAAGAGTGATGCCTAATGTTATTTTAATGTGATTAAAGGAAAGTATAATTATAGATTGTAGAAAGATTTATCTTAATGTGTAGAACTTCTTTTAATGACCAATGAAAAAATATATATAAAAAATAATAAAGATATAAAAAATATTTAAAAATAAAAAATTATATAGGGTAGTTTGAAGGAGTTTTGAGCAGACAGTTTAAGTGAAAGGTTTAAGTGATTTGAGAAGCCCAAACCACTAACCAAACTATCTAAAATTATTTGTATAAAAACCACCTAAATGATCTAAATTAATCACAAAACCATTGGTTTAGTTTAGTTTGATTTGAATTGGACAGTTTGAATAGTTTGATAGATTTTTCAAACACCCTATTCCCATATCTGTTCCTTAATATTCTTTCAAGAGATTTTACTTTTCAAGTTATATGATATCTTTCTCACTTCTTTCTTGTTTATTATTGATCATTACTGAGAATTCGACAATAGCTATTTTATCTGCTATTATTGTTCTATTGTATTGAAAATTGTTTGGTTTTAATCTAAATTAAGAACAAATTATATGTCTAATAAAAAGTAAAAATCAAACATGATAAACTTAAGAAAAAGAGGATAATGGACAGTGTGATTCAAATAAATTTTTTGAAAATGCGTAATACTAACTTAAGATAAAACAAAGTTGCTATTATACATTTTCAAAATCATGATTCCATAAATTGGATGTCATGTGTATTGTATATATATTAGATACATGTTCTCTTGTGAAGGGCTGTAACTTCTGTTTAAATTAAAAAACGCAAGCATCATGGAGGGATATTAATCACCGTCTTAAACTCAATTGATAAGACTCGATAAATTGATCTAAAAATAACTAGATAATTAACCCTTTCTATCTGTTTTTAATTATATTAAACTCATAATAGATGTAAGATTAAAATTTAAAGAATCCTAGTCTTTTTTTTTTCCTTTATAGATTTAAAGAATACTAGTTGAACTAAGTAAATAGTCTTCACAATATACGTTCCAAGTTGGAATCTGAACTTGAACTTATATATTGGGGGAGGTAAACATTTCTAGTTTAATTTAACACAAAAGTTAAAGGGCCAAGAAATTCCTTCATTATTCATAATTTGTTGCTAAAAAGAGAAGTGCTAACAGTACTTTTTTTCTCGCTCTTTTTCACTTTTTTTTTTTTTACTTTTAAAGTTTGACACATAAAGTCCATCAATATGATAAATTATTATTTAAATAGAAAATAAGATGATGAATTCTATATTCCAGAAAATAAATACATAAAGTACAAAAAAGAGAGAAAATGCTGCTAGCACTCTAAAAAAAAAAATCCAATTAGTGTCTTTTTCTTTTGTCCTTTTTGGACCCATTCCACCCATAAAAAAGATAACCAAACATAGTTAAAAGGAGGTGGCGGGAACCACTTGGGTCCAGTCTATTGAGCCAAAGGCACAAAACTGCACAAATACTCAAATTGAAATGGGATGGTGTTCTTGCTCCTTATCAATGGGTACCTAATTTTGGAAGGTGGCGCGTACCAGTTGGCCCCTCCAAAACCTATCTATATAATAATAATAATATATATACATAATATAATATATTCCCATCATTTTAGTCACACGCAAACTTGTACATCTGGATTAGCATTGGGACGGGTCACGTGAAAGCGAGGGTCATGTATACATGTACACATATATATGTTAGTCTTTGATAGGGACTTCCAATAATTCCATATAAGAGAACCATATATAAATATAACAAATGAATATAAATATGTCTATTTTCGGTCGTCATACACTACAACAAACACGTACATTAACATGGAAGATTAGAGAGAGAGAGAGAGAAAGAGAGATACAGAGAGTGACAAAAGTGACAACAAAAAAAAAAAGGTGGGAGCCTAGCCCCAACCCCAACCCCAACCCCAACCCCAACCCGGTCACGCAGCCAGCGAGGCCCTGCCGATTATGTGCCGTAGCTCCCCATCTTCTCTTCACTCGGGCCCCTCATGATGAATCCTTCCCTCCTCCTCGTTATGAAATTTGCCTGATATTGTGACACATAAAAGCTCTATACTGTTTAAATTAGACAAGCACCACATATATTTGCACAAGCCCGTCAAAGATGTATACATATACTAAATGTTCAATTTTGTATTTATTCACCGTGTAACTTTCGTCTACGCAAAAATCAAGTGAATGTTTTGTATGCATTTGGGATTGAAGGTCGGCTAGGTTCGGGTATTAATTAGCATGAGTTAATAGTCTCAAACGAATTTGACCGTTACTAGTTTTGCGGTCTGTAAAGAAGACATCTTTCCTGTCGCCTTCCATTATAAGAAAGTCTAATCACGATTTGATACTTTTTTCTCCTTTGTTTTTTCCAACCTTATTTCCTTGCCCATTAATCCTTTTTTTTTTTTTTCAAATGGGTTATTATCTGGCTTCCTTGAATTTTGAGTAACATTAGAGCAATCTGGTTTAGAAACTTTAATTTTGATAAATTACTTTTTGAATTTTTATTTTTGACACTTTTGCTTCTTGACACTAAAATTGACAAAAAAAAATAACAAAAATTTTTACTAACGATAATCATGTGTTCATTGCTTAATTAACACCTTGAAATGTGCAAAATGTTCCTTTCACTCTTGTTATAACCCACTGAGAATTAGAGAATGTTACACTTAATATAACTACCTATGTAAAATAATTAAGTACGACATGGATGTGATTATCTATATTAAATTTTGGAAATTATTTTGTCAATTTTATAATAAGGGACCGAAACTGCAAAAGAAAAAAAGAACCTCAGAAACTAATCTACCAAATATTATAATGTCCTCCTTCAAAAAAAAAGAAAAAAAATCATGTCGCACAAAGTTCATGGACCAATAGAATAGAGCTAATAATCTTTTCCCAAAAAAAAAAAAAGGTTTTCTTCAAACATCTGTGGTATGATCACAGCCATCCATCCGTACCTTTTGGCTGGCGTTCATGTCATGATCTGAAGATCACATCGCATGAACCAGCTCGTGCAGATTGTCGTTTAAATCAAAAAGCTCGAACGACGTCGTATTTGCATTCTGTAGAAACTACCGCGTAAAGCAAGTCCACACCCACGCCCAATGCACCACCATGCCAATGTCATCTCTCTTTATAAAAAGCCTAAACACGTGTTAAGGCCCGTGATTCCGGAGAAGAAAAAGAAAAGAAAAGAAAAAGCAAAAAAAAGAAAAGAAAGAAAGAAATTGGCTCTCTTTGTAAATTCCCATAAATTCGATGGTCAATAGTAAAAACAATCATGTATTTAGCCCAACTAACCCCGAAATATTCTTCTTTTGATTAGCCATTTTTCTTCTTCTCTGACTATAACTGATTTTTATAACCCAAAAGAACAACAAAAGTCTACTCATATCCGGTTCGCCGGCTGGTAATCCGATTTTCCGTCCGGTTCTCAGATCGAGCTTTGCCTGTTTGGTTCCCGAGAAAATTCGAGCTGATCTCAAGAATCGGCGATGACGTCCGGCGCTAGAATGCCGACGTGGAAGGAGAGAGAAAACAACAAGAGGCGAGAGAGACGGCGGAGAGCGATCGCGGCGAAGATCTACTCCGGCCTTAGGGCGTACGGAAACTACAAGCTTCCGAAGCACTGCGACAACAACGAGGTCCTCAAAGCTCTCTGCAACGAAGCCGGTTGGACCGTCGAAGAAGACGGCACCACCTACAGAAAGGTAACCAAACTAAACCAAACTTAACCGTCGTATTATCTTCTCTTTCGTCGTTTAGGCGCCTGCGCAAGTTAGCAAATTTGCCCTGCTTCTAACTGTCAAAATGCGCTGCAAATCCTCTGATCAGTGGTTTTTTTCCTTCAATTCGATTTGGTAGAAAGAAAAAAAACCGCGATTCTTTACTAACGTGCGCCGATGTGTGCTATTCGCCAAGATTAGAATCTCGATCTGGTTCTGGTTTTAGCCCACCGGCGCACAGTAGAGCTCAGAGTTCTTTGTTTTTTCTGGTGCGCACGAAGCACGAAGATATATTTGAGATTCACTTGTGCTTTTTATTTTTTATGTTTTCATGATCTTCATAAGAATACGTATACGATGAACGATCTCTCTCAGACTGTACGGACAAGACTCAACCAAAAAAAAAAAAAGCTTTCCCAACTCCCGAAACGTCGCCACCTAAATTGTGAAATCACGTAGTTACTCCGATTGGTCCAAATTTCATGTTGTTTTGGAGGGGTATTATCGTCATTTAGGATTAAAATATATCTCCGTTTCCAAGATTGAAGCTTTTTTCTTTTTTTTTTTTTTTCAGTCGACTTTAATGTAACTGTGAATGTTTCTTTAACTCTCATCAGTCTGCGACTGTTTCTCTGTTTCCTTTCTTCTCTGAAAATTCCGATTTTTTCGCCGCAGATTTGAGATTTCTTGAAAAAAAAAAAAAAAAAAGTTCTTTTTAATTTATTAGACCTTATGTTTGCATCTTTCCGAAACTGCCCACTCAAGAGCCGGATCTTGGACCACGAAACTGAGGTCAAATTGGTCATTTCGTTGCACCGTGATGGCTTTCCTTTTTCCTCTAATAATTTTAATTTTTTTATTCTCCATTGTTCCGAGAATCCCGGGGAAATTTACAAAACCTTTCTTCTCGTTAGATTGGAGAACATGCATATGATGGTAATGGCATTGTGGGCTGGTGTTGCCGTTTCACTATTATTTTATTCAAATATTGAAAAGTTTGCTTAGTGATTAAATTATGGCGGAAGAGGGGTAATATTTTTAGAATCCTTGGATTCCTCCTTTCTTTTTTTTTTGTGCCTTTAGATAATGATTCATTTTAGGCAGTAAAGCGTGTGTGGGAATTTCGATCGAGGGAAAAATTGTTGGGAGACGGCGTGTTTTGTGTTAAAAGGTATGACTTAGCTGTTGCTTCGCATTTTTGTTTTATTTTTGCCCTTTACATCGAAACGCCCTGTTTGGCTACAATTACATATTTGCCAGCTTTACTATTATAGTCTGGGGTGTTCGCCAAACAGACAGATTCTCTTTGACTGAATGATTAACTCTACACTAGCATTTCTAGGACCACTTATGTTTGTTGGTCAAGAACCCCATAATGAAATTCTGCCCTGAAAGGACAAAACCACTACCTTTATTTTTTTCTTCTCTTTTCTTTTCTGTTTCCTTTTTTTTTTTTTAAATGGATCTATGGACCCGAAGCTAGTTTTGATGTTTAATTTTCCTTTGCAAATCAGGGGGAGAGAGAGAGCTTAGCCAGCTTAAAACAACTTTGATGGTGTAAAATAGTAAAGGGTGCATGTGATTGAGGAATACTTGAAAGTACAAGAAACCTAACTGTGTACATTATTCTAGTTTTTTCTTTAGTTGGTTGTCTTGTTAGTTAAAACCGCGACTCCTCGTGAGCTTGTTTTAGATCATAACCACCAATGAAGTGGTGTGCATAATTTATCAAAAATTGCTAATTGCTCTTTTTTTTGTGGTAAATTTGCAAAACATACCTTGGGTGTTTGGGAGTATTGGTTAGAACCAATGGTGTCTAAGTTTGTGCTTCTTTGGATACCTAGGGTTTGAGTCCCATATCTCATTTTCATATTCCAACTTGCAATGTGGAATATGCATCCACTTCTCTGCAACCAATCCACCATCCACATGGTGGATTGTTTTTTAAGAACACATACAAAATGTGGTCTCCATAACGTAACAAAAACATTGTACTTCTAACTAGAATTTCAGGAAGCGTTCAAATATTACTTCCATGCTCGAATATATGTTACAAATATACATTATTACATTTGCACTGCATTTGTACAGGGATGCAAACCCGTGGACCGTATGGACATAATGGGAGGTTCAACATCAGCAAGTCCGTGCTCATCATACCAACCTAGTCCATGTGCTTCGTACAACCCAAGCCCTGCCTCATCTTCTTTCCCTAGTCCTGTTTCATCCCACTACAAAGCAAGCTCAAACACTAATCCCGACCCAAACTCCCTAATCCCGTGGCTCAAAAACCTCTCATCCTCAGGCTCATCCCTCTCGGCCACATCCAAATTCCCCTACCACCTCTTCGTCCACGGCGGCTCCATAAGCGCCCCGGTCACCCCTCCACTCAGCTCGCCAACATCAAGAACCCCAAGAAACAAAACCGACTGGGACGATCCTATGGTGGGCCCCAACTGGGCCGTGCCCAACTACTCTTCCTCCTCCTTCCTGCCCTCGTCCACCCCACCAAGCCCAGGTCGCCAAGTGCTGCCGGACTCCGGGTGGCTTGCTGGGCTTCAGATCCCCCAAAGTGGGCCTTCATCGCCAACTTTTAGCCTTGTGTCGAGAAACCCATTTGGGCTTAAGGAGGAGGCCTTGTCTGGTGCAGGGTCAAGGATGTGGACTCCTGGGCAGAGCGGGACTTGCTCGCCAGCGGTGGCTGTGGGGGCTGATCAGACGGCGGATGTGCCAATGTGCGATGGGAACATGGCTGCTGAGTTTGCGTTTGGGAGTAATGCTGCGAGGGGCTTGGTTAAGCCTTGGGAGGGTGAGAGGATCGAGGAATGTGTGTCTGATGATCTTGAACTCACGCTTGGGAACTCTAGGACCAGGTCAGTGTGAATTAGTAGCCTCTACCTATGTTAGACATTTATTTTTGAACACTTAAATGGTGTGATGTCATTCATTACTATTACGAATTACCCTTGTTTTAACTTATTAGTAACTCTATATAAAAGTGTATATAAATTAAAAGTTAAAATGTTCAGCTTTTCATGAGCTTTGTTAAATTGCAATATTTTTCTTAATCTGGTGTAATTTTAAATATGATCAATGCATATGCATTGCATTTTTGTTTTCTTTGTTATTGAGTTGTTTTTGGTGGCGTTGCAGATAGGAAGACTTGAAAATATGCATGGTTTCTCATATAATCGGGTTCTTCTGTTGATGTGAAATTAAACTCCATGTCCTTGAGTATTTCCGCGGGCAAGGCATGTCAGCCGTACAGGGAGTAGGAGCAGCTGTTTTTTCACTTTTTTTTCTTACTTTTTTTTTTTATGGAAAATTAGAGAACTAAAATTTAAATTATAAACAGTTTCGTGGTGGTGCTTTGCCCCTCTAGTTCAATTCATTGTTCCATTTCTCTTTCCTTTTTCCTTTTTTCCTTTTTTTCCCTTTGTTCTTTATTTTATTTCCAGAGGGAAGTTAATTAAAAAAGGATTGATATACTGGCCTGATTGTTATTTTGGTGTTGGGTTTGTGATTGAAAGGGATTTTGGCTGTCTTGATATAATGGTGTCTGGTTATTGGTATTGGACATGTTTGTTTTTTGCCTAATTTTATTCAATTGGCAACACGATCAACTAATGTTAAAATCACAAAAACGACAAAGAAAAGAACCAGTTTATTTTAAATGCTTGTACTTCCTTTACATCGCGGAAGAGCTGTATGACAGGTTAATAATAGATGCCGAACCACTTTTCTAAAAGAGATATTTTTGGGTGGTGTTTTATATTAATGCTCATCTCTAGCAGGATTTAACCCCTTCAAAATCCTCCTGACGTGTTCAAAAGGATAAATATATTCAAAAAATAAATTAGGAAATGCTGAAAAGTGGAGATCATTGACGATAAAAAAACTCTATCGTGATTATAGCTATAATTTAGAGACAAATTTACACGTAGCTTCATTAGGAGGTGTAGAGTCTAAGCCTCTGTTTGACATAAATGGCTTCATTAGGAGGTGTAGAGTCTAAGCCTCAGTTTGACATAAATGGTTTCAACTGTTCTTAACGGTTCTAAGTACTTTTGTTATATTGTTTTCTCTTACAAATTAAAAAAAAAAAAAAAAAGCTCTAACCATGAAAAACTGTTCTTCTAAACAGATTGAAAATCTCCCTGCTTTAAGCTTAAAAAAAAATAAAGGGATAAAAAAAAATAAAGGGATAAAAACTCTAGTGAAACAGACAGGCCGGTCCATGCCAACACTTATTGCCTAGAGAAAAGAGGAGACCCAAATGAAAGGGATCTTTTCCCTCGTTTACAGAGGAATCAATTCTAGACCCATCATTGTGGAGCATGCGTGGTAGTTATGGGGTTGGAGGCATTTGATTTCTTGCATCCTTTTCCAACCACAATGTGAAAAAGCTTGGTCAAAGTTTGGGATACCTTTTGATCAATCGGGGAGGGGAAAAAATAGAAAACGAAAAAAGAAAAATAAAGTTCAACTTTTGGTTGGCGTTTCCGTGGAAAATAGATGGAATCCCACAACAGCCAAGAGGCAACCAATTGCAAAACTACATTCAATGGCATCATCCTGAAACCGTTCTATTTCGTTTTTCTAAAAAGTTGTGGTGGGCATTTTCCAATTTCCATTTCCATTTCCAGGATAATATTCGAAAAGTTTTAATGTCGCAATAGCAAATAGTAAAATAAACGAATACGATATTTGACAAAATAGTTTGAACTTATGAGTTTAAACTGTTTACTGTATAAAACTTTCATATGCTATAGCGTAATTTAAAACTATATTACAGTGTAAAGCTCTCACATGCTACAATGTAAAGTAAAAACATGCTACAATATAAATCTTTCATAATGCTACAAGTTTTGCCAAACACCCTAGAAATCTCTTTTGAGCTCTTAAGCAACTGAAATTTCCAAGACTAAAAGCTTACTCCAAGATATTTTCCCACAGTTCAGAATTCTTGCGTGGCATGCATATTCTAGTTTTCTATTGAAATAAGATAAACGATTCATGGAAAGAATTGCAATAAAGAACTTGTACTAAAATTAATGCTTCACATCAAATGAACGATACCATATAAGCTGAAGTATCTGCTTCTTCACTATTGATCTTAGGGAAAAGCAGATAATGCAAGGGCACTTGAGCTTCTCAGAGAAGAAAACCTATCCATCTCAGGTAAATATTAGGAAAGAAACAATTAAGGCTGAATTTCCACTTCTCATTCGCTAATAATTCGTATACATATGATACAAACCTTTATAGGATAATTTTTCCGTAACTTAGGAACTAAAACTAACAAACTAACTAATAGATACATACTTATCCTATCTATTTGAAAGTACAAGAGAGGCACCTCCGCACACCAATTTTTCTACACCGTCCCTCAAGCTAGGATGTACAAATTAAACATTCCCAGCTTGCACACTAATTTTTTAAACATTAGTCTGACAAGTCCCTTGTAAGAATATCTGCAGTTTGTTTTGTAGTTCAAACATAAGTAATGCACAGAACTCCTCCTTCGATCTTCTGTTTAATGAAATGCCTATCCACATCAACATGTTTTGTCCGGTCATGATGAACTCTCAATGGAAGTTCCATAGTAACTCTTAACTCTTCCATTAGTAATTTCAACCAGAGGATCTCATATACACCATGAACAATTGATCTTAGCTCAGCCTCGACACTGCTCCTTACCACTACGGGTCATTTTTTTCTCTTCTAGGTTACCAGATTTCCCCAAACAAATGTACAGTAACCTGAAATAGATCTCCTGTCATCTATTGACCCGGCCTAGTCTGCATCTGTGAACATTTCAACTCTCCTTTCATCAGATTTTCTAAAAAAAAAAGACCAAGGCCAGGATTGCCCTTTAGATATCTCAAGATCCTATACACAGCCTCCATATGTTACTTTGTTGGTGAGTGCATATACTGGCTTACAAAGCTCACTACAAATGCTATGTCTGGCCTGTGTGGGATAGATAAATAAGCCGCCTCACAAGTCATTGCTATCTTCTCTTGTCCAGTGGTTCACCATCCAAATTCTCTCCTAGTTTTAGGTTTGAATCCAATGGTGTATCTACTGGTTTGCACCCTACCATTCCAGCTTCTTGAAGTAGGTCCAACACATATTTCCTTTGTGAAACAGATATCCCTTGTTTGCTTTTTGCAACCTCTATACCTAAAAATATCTCAAGCCTCCCAGGTCTTTCATTTCGAACTCCATTACCAACCTTTGTTTCAACCACTTCATTTCATCTACTTCATCACCTGTCAAGATTATGTCGTCCACATAAACAATAAGGATTGTGATCTTACCATTCGTGTGTCGATGAAACATGGTGTGAACTGAGTGAGCATGTCAATAGTTCTGTTGTTTAAGAGTCTTCACGAACCTATCGAACCAAGCTCTAGGAGATTGCTTCAGCCCATATAGAGATTTTCACAATCTGCATACCTTACCATTGTCTTCATCACGGTTGAAGCCTGGTGGCAATTCCATATACACATCCTCTTCTAAATTGCAGTTTAGAAACACATTCTTGGCGTCTAATTGCTGTAATGGCTAATCCAAATTTGCTACTAATCACAGTAAGACTCGGACTGAATTGGTTTTGGTAACAAGAGCAAAGGGCTCCTGATAGTCAAAATTTGATATGTCTGCTTTGTAATGAGCAATTGAACCATATGCCTTATATCTTATGGTAAATATCCATTTACAACCCACTGGTTTCTTTATCTTTGGGTCTATGCATGACTTCGCAAGTCTTATTCTTTATAAGAGCTTTAATCTCTTCCATGATAGCCTTTTTCAATTTGGACATCTCAAAGCATCTTCCACGTTTTTAGGAACTTTTTTCCTTTGCAAGATTCGCTACCAATGCTTGAATAGATTGAGATAGGTGTTCGTACCCCATAAACTATTATATAGGGTGTTGAGTACATGACCTAACCCTTTTCCTTACTATAATAGGAACATGTAGATCATTATTGTTTGTGGTCAAACCTGACTTTGGATCGGATTGTTGGCAAGTTTGGATTATATTTTCATTTTTTGAATTTTTTCTTCAAGAATAAGTCAACAATGCTGGTTGCATGTGCAATACTCCTCCTGACTTGGATAAATTTGAGGGTTTTGGACACAAATTTGGATTTGGTGGCACACCTAACTTAGCGTTTGAATGAGAAAAGGACTTCAAATTTTGAGGACTATAAGACTTCGCATTTTGAAATTCAAAAAAGGATTGAATGGGATTCAAATTTTGAATTTCACTAGATTGTGGATTTTCCTGATTTGAATTTTATTAGATTGTGGATTATCTTGAGGTTCCAAAGTAAGACTCAGATTTTCCTGAGGAACTAGAATTGGATTTGAATTTTCACTCGAAGAAATAGGAGGAGAATCCTAAAAATATTCCCACAGATCTGTCCTATTTCAACCGAATTTGAGTCCATCTCATTGACCAAATTTGGTTCTAAAAAATGCTTCACTCACTCTCTCCCCCTGAAGGGAATTTTTTGAAAAATAAGGTTGATTTTCAAAAAAAAGGTGACATCCATGGACGTGATTTTTTTTTCTTTTGTAGAATAGCAATGAAACCTTTCTTGAGTTGTGGAATAACCTATAAACACACACTTAAGGGATCTATGATCTAACTTGCTTCGATTTTGGTCATGATTATGAACAAATGTTGCACAACTAAAGATGTTAAAATCCAAGGAAGAAAAAAGATGAGACTTAGGATACGACTCAAGAAGTTTTTTGATTGGTGTTTGACAGTTGAACCTTTATTGGCAAATGATTTATCAGATAGCATGTAGTAAGAATAGCATCCCCCAAAAATTTTTTGGAACATTTGAAGTAAACAACAAAGCCCGTGCTACTTCTAAAAGATGACGATTTTTTATTTCTAAAATCCTGTTTTTGTTGTGGTTTATTAACATAAGAACTTTGGTGAATCATCCCATTTTGTGTTGTAAAGCTTGACAGACAAGAGTTAAATTATTCAGTACCATTATCAATACAAAATATTTGTATGATCTTATTGTATTGATTTTTAATCATGGAATGAACGTTTTGAAAAATTTGCATAGTTTCAAATTTGTCCTTTAAAAGATACACTCAACAAACCATTGTATGATCATCGATAAATGTTATAGACCATCTTTTATTAGTTAAGCTACAGAGTCTAGATAGACGCCGAATGTAGCTATGAATCAACATAAAGGGAAAGGATGCATGATAAGACAAGGAAGGATAAAGAATAAGTTTATGCTTTGCTAATTGACAAATCTCATATTGAAATGAATCCTGAGTTTGAAACAAAGATGGAGACAAATGCTTTAAATAAGCGAAACTTGGATGACCTAGCCTACAGTGTAACACCATTATTTGTTCTACTCTAGATGTGGTTGTAATGCATACTGCGGTTTGAGCTTCATTATTCTCATTGAAATCCTTCTTGAAGTAGTACAATTCTTCAAACTCTCTAACACTACCAATCGTCTTCCCAGAAGTTTGGTCTTGAAAAACAAAAACAAATTGTGAGAGTTTTACCACACAATTAAATCTTTAGCAACTTTACTAACAGATAATAAATTACATGATAATTTTGGAACATGAAGGATGGATTTTAAAGTAATCTGTGGACTCAATTCAATAGTCCCAATTCCTGTCATTGTTATAAAAGAATCGTCGACTTTCTTCACTTTGTGAGTTCCATGACTAAGAGTATAGGATGTGAAAGAACGTCCACATCCTATCATGTGATTCGTGGCCCTAGAGTCCACTTCCAAGGTTCACCTTTGACTGTTATACCACAAAAACTGTAAAACACATACCTTTTTGAAAGAAAAATGAGGTACCTAAAAGCTGTGAACTTGCAGTCTGAGTGGCATTTAGGAGTTTGCGCAACTGTTGCATCTGCTCCTTTATGAACACCATGCCTAAGTTGCTGTCAGCATTCTTTTCTGCCTCAGAACTTTGAGTTGTTTAGAGTCCTTTAGCCTCTCGACTCTGTTGTTTGTTTGGAACCTAATTTTCAGGTTTTCCATTCAACTTCCAACAGTTTTCCTTAGTATGATGTGGTTGTTGACAGTGGTCACACCATAATTGAGCCTGCTTGTTCCCTCGTCCTTAAGATCCTTGGACTGCCATGGCTAAGTTCCCAGTCTCTAGACTGGTGGTTTCACTGAGCATCACTCTTTTGCACCATTCCTCCCTATAGACTTTAGCAAAAATTTCCTCATTCGAAGGCAGCGGCCTTATCCCAAGCAAACGCCCTCTAACCTTGTCTAATTCCTTATTAAGTTTAGCCAAGTAGTCATAAATTCTAGCTTTGTCATCCATTTGCTGATGAATCACCGCATCTTCTAGATCTCTCCTGTTGCAGCTCTTGAACAAGTCCAATTCTTGCCACATCTTCGTAAGGTTATTGAAATACCAGGTCACATCATTCTCCCCCTGTCTCAAACTCTGAGCCTTGTTTCTCAACGCGAACATCTGAGACGAATTTTCAAGATCCAAATATGCAAGAGTTACAGCATCTCAAATCTTCTTTGTTGTAGGGAAAAAACAGATAGGTTTCTTCTCTGTTTTCCTCCATGGAATGGATTAGCCTGCCATTACCATGGAATTCTGGGCATCCTTGGTTGGGAACGATGGATCATCACCACTAGGCATGGCAATAGTGCCGTCCAGATACCTTATCTTTCCTTTGCCTCTAATAACCATTTGAATGGATCAAGAGCACTAAAGAAAATTTTTTCCATTCAGTTTTTGTGTTGTAATCTGTAGAGAAGTGCTCTCAAAGACCGTACGCGAAGCAATTTTAAGAGCTGGCTAATTGGTAACCGAAGTTGCCTCAGAGCCATCATTCTTGTTTACTTCAACCATTTTCTCTCTCAACTCAATATTTCCTTTAATCGCTCTGACGCCATAAAGGTAAACATGAGGAAAGAAACAATTAAGCATTGCTGGGCTGAATTTCAACTTCTCAATCACTAATAATTTGTATACACATACATACGTATCTTATCTATTTGAAAATACAACAAGAACACCTCAGCACACCAATTTTTCTACACTATACGTAATGAAATTGATATATATAAATTTTTTCCACCAATAGGTATCATTTACAGACGGGCCAAGGAGGCATGATCAATTCAACAAGTGCTGAGTTTTATATACACTGCTTTCACAAGATTTTTTTTTTTTTCAATTGACATGCTATAATACCCAAAGAGTGTCAAATGGGCAAAAGAATGGCAGCAAGAACCTTTACATCTTGATTGCTTCACAGAAAATGAACAAACTATACACAGTCCTGTGATATTTGTCATCCAAGAAAGCTAGAAGCAGCACCTCTCAAGCTTCTCATATAGATCTCCAAGAGCACGGTAGAGGACGGCAGCAGCTGGCGGCCTAGGCAACAATCCCAAAAGTACATCCGATGCAGTCAATGATTGGCTGCCATAGAACTGAGAATTCACTCGTGTTCGTGTTGTTACAATACTTCCCTCAAGTGAACATCCAACAAACGCGCCTGCAGAAAGTTTGAGAAATAACAAGATGCAAATAATATAATTTTGATCAAAATAACGCCAAGAAAAAAAGTGCAGTAAGGAACCCTCTAAACGGTCGCTACTTATGGGTAGATCACAGCTAGGTCTCAGTTACTATTTCTTTTTACTCTTTCATTAATAATTGCGAATCGATCAATAAATGCAACAGGAACACAAGATGACATATAATAGAGAGCAAATCACACTAGAAAGCGAAAGTAGGCCCCAAATTTGATAGGAAGGAAGCAGGTAAAGGATATCTAAAAATTTAAGATCCAATATTACAATCACAGAGCCATTTAGTATCTTATATCAGAATCTATTACTAGTATCTCACCGTAACAAGGTTCAGATATCATTAGGACGGAGGCCAACTGACGGCCTTTAGTACATTTTTTTTCTTTTTGAAACAGACAGCCTTTAGTACATATATATAATGCAACTTAGAAAAGAAAAAATCAAGACTACATATCCTGTTTGTGAACCTGCAACATTTTCAGTAAACAATTAAACATGCATGGTTGACATAAAACATACCTTTACAACAGCTGTATGTATAACAAGCAGCATAGCCACCATCTCCAGCTCGAAAATCAGCTTCAACAGCCCTCCCTACAATGCCAACAGCTGCACTCAAGCCAGCTCCTACAGAAAGATGCACATTGCCACTAAATGTCTTAACGGCATCACTTGTTCTCAAAACTATAATAAAGTCTGTCAATTCTCCTCCAGCCTGCAAATGAGTGGCAGAAAGAAGGTCAGGAATTGGGACCATATTAAGAACTTTACAAGATTGAAAACCCCATTAGAGATTTGGTATATACTCTTGTTTAACTGAGTCAAGTTACATTCAAGACATCATCTAAGTTATCACAAAACTAAAGCCATCAGTCAGGAAAAAATCAACATAGATAGAGACATAATCCTGAGGTGAATATATACTATCAGACTGTTATAGATAGAGTACTTCACCTGAGCTCCCCAACCAACACCAAATGTAGAAACAGCTGAAGGTGGAGACCATGAGCCATCTTCTCTCCGAGCAATCACAAGCCCCGTACCTATGTTATAGGTAACAACAACTCCAACTTTCACAGCAGTAATTACTGCAAGGCCTTTTGCTTGTCGTAGAATGGTATCAGGAATTGATTTTTCTGGCTTCAAGGAACACACCTAAAAAAAAAAAAATGATTCATAAACAAGTACAAGAAAATACCTTTATTTTTATTACGTAGTATATGTACATACTGATTCAAACTCATAATTGCCCCATAATCTTAGCATTAAGGAGTAATGTTGGTGATGACTTTTGTAAATTCTATTAATAATAAAGCAAAAACTCCTCAGCAAACCTATACAGTTTCAAAAAAAAAAAAAAAGAGGCACCTTGATGGAGCTCATATATTTAACAAACAGCATTTTTAGACGAAGATGCGAGCATTGCCGTTGAACTTCCACCAAAGACTATGCATCAGCAATATATTGAACCACAACAAAGTTTAGATTCTTACCCTGTTGTAGCCTCGAACCGCATTCGCTGCCTTATATATCTCATATTCCATAGACTGTCCCCAAGGAATATTAACCCACGACCTCAAAGTACTAAGGTCCGTAAGATCATGTGTTGGAAGCTGAGCAGCATGACTTACTTGGTCCATTAAGTATGGCTGGACAGATTCAAGCCGAACACAACATACATCACAGACGCGCTGGGGATCTGCCACACGAAACTTTGCTGGCAATAAGCGCCTTCCCTTGGAGCATTCACTGCAAAATATGCCTCCACAAAACCGGCAATGATGCCTAGAGCGCATGATCGGATGAAACCGCACGCCACATAACATACAAGCAGCTGCAGCACTATCGGCCAACCATTTCGGTGACTCTGCTTCAAGGATTTCCCTCACATTGGCAAAATTTGCCTCAGTGAGAGTTTGGGCCATCTCTTGCCAAGCCTGTTCCAGTATATGACTTGACATCCACAAAAATGTACATCCTTGAACATCACCAGAAGCAAGCGACCTAACTTTTCCACGCGCAGTGAGCAACATTTCGACCATCACATCCCACATGGTCATCTCCTTATCTTCTCCAATGAAGTGATTCCATCCCATGTCACCCTCAGGGAAGTAACCTCCATTTAATTGGAAGCCTCGATCCCACTCTTCGCGGTCAGTTTCCAACATAGGAGGAACAGAAACGGGTATCCAAGCCCCGGTTTCTTCAAAGAGCGGAGCATCGTAGTAGAAGTATTTCCTTCGCACTCCACAGAAAGTCTCATCACTCTCTTCTGCTAATCCTCGGGACAAATCAGAACCACAGTCCTTTGGCCTTGATTCCACCGTCATTGGATTATCAACAGCACTAGATGCTACTCTATTATTGTTCTCATGCTCTCTATAATTTTCAAGCCCCTTATCATTCTGTCAAATCCAAAAAGCTAGCGATCAACATTGTAATAATCAAAACAGAAAAATTTAAGTCATTCAACACCCATACTGTATTGTACAATATTTACAGTCACAAAGCAACTCCTCAAGGTCAGTAGTGAATGTGAGTAAGAATACCTAACTAGCTTCACAACACTATTATTCCTTGAAAATTTCTCTTCTTTAGAACTTTTCCATCATCAACCAACTAAGAAACCTAATTGTTCTCGATGCCGATCAAATTTCATAAAATTTGCACTACCCAAAACAAAATTTTCCTTTGATACAAACAAAAAAGAACAACTAAACAGAAAGAATCTAAAACCCAAATCACGATAAAAAAAAAAAAAAGATAGAAAAATTTACCAGCTTAGAATCAAGATTCTGGTTGGGGGTTTCTTCACGCAGCGAGACATCAGAAACCCTAGAAACCAAAGTCTCGTTTTCTTCGGCCTGAATCTTAGAATTCAGACGATCATGCCCCTCCATTTATTAAAGTCGAAAGCTTTCCGCCCGAGAAAGCTACTTGGCATGAAATATAACAAATTTAGCACAGCCTATCAAATCAAACAATCGAAAAATTGGGACAATTCGATTAGGTTTTCGGCAAGCAGCAAAGGAAATTAAGACTCGATTCACTGCGCTGAAGAGAAAATTAAACAAAATTAGGGAAAATAGAAAAAGCGTGGAAATTGATCGGGTACTATTAAAGGAAAGAGAATTGCGTGTGTGTGTGTGTGTGTATATATATATATATATATATATTTAATTTTGTTGGAAAAAGAAATTGTAATTTGTAGAGGTACAATTGCGTGTTATGGAGTCTCCTGTTGGATAGCTTTGCAGGCACCTTCTTTAATTCGGCTTTCTTTCCCTTTTATTTGACACACTCGGACTTCGCATCATTTGTTTATTTATTGAGGAATGAGGAATGCTACGGTGGAGGGCACAAAAATTCTCCAAGAATTTTTGTCAGGGCAATTAGATTTTGATCCAATGACTATTAACAAGTGAGCTTAATAGGGAAAAAACAAACTTATTTGAAGACACCACAACTAATAAGACGTTTGGTATGATGGTGAAAACTATTAGTTAGAAGTGTTTTTACTAAAAACATATAAGAGCTTTACACTGTAGTAATTTTTTTTTTATTATAGCATTAAGAGCTTTACATTGTTTATAACTAAGATAGGGATTAAAACCACTCTTATCAAACACCATGTAAACTCTTATAATTACTGAAAATCTAAGGACCTGTTTGGTAGTATTTTTAAAATGGATAAAAATAATTTTATTTTAAAAAATAAAAATTTTTAAGGAGTTGTACTAAGAGTATTTTTAAAATTTTTGGCTCAAAAAACAAAAAAAAAACATTTTTAAAAAATTTCTAAAACAATAACAAATAAGGCCTAAAAAACTCCATCATTCCCTCCCTTCGACGAAGCCCACCCTGACAACGGCTCTGGCCTCCTCCCTGAGAACTGCACTGGCCAAACCATCAATAAGACTCCTGTGATTAAACTCTACCATCTGGACCACATCTTATATCAGATTGGATGCCATTATCAATCAATAAAAGTAAGAATATTGGTTTTGAAGAAAAGCTTGATTTTGGGGCAAGGTTGGTATTCATTTTGTGTTGTCAACTATCTTGATTTTATCTTTAGTCTCTGCGTTTTTATTTTATGTCTCTAGATTGAGCGGTACTTGTAGTCTCGTTTTGTGCAATGTGGAGTGTTTAGATAGGATGAGGAGTTCTAAATCGACATTAGGCAACAACGGGATGTGGAACTGGACATGTTCTATTTTCAGTGCTATTACTGCAACAACGACAACAACAACAACAAAAAAGAACCATCTTTCCACCACCTCCAGTAAATCCTACCACAATCTCTGGCGAACTCACGTCGTTCTAGGCGTCAGACTTCACGCTTGGAGAAACCGATCACTGAGCCATCTGGATCTAGCCGCCAGCATCCGTGAAGCGCAATGCCAGTTGTCATGAACCCCTTGCCAGTAGCCGTAAATCTCGTCGCCAAACCCCACAAAAGCCATCGAAGCCTTAGTGAATCTCGTCGCTAGCCTCCACGAACGCCATCGAGC
Source organism: Artocarpus hirsutus (assembly GCA_946598075.1). Classification (NCBI taxonomy): domain Eukaryota; kingdom Viridiplantae; phylum Streptophyta; class Magnoliopsida; order Rosales; family Moraceae; genus Artocarpus; species Artocarpus hirsutus. Next base: position 87,449 of record CAMOHE010053074.1, on the reverse strand, counting down.
CTTGCAAACACGTCGAGCCCCTGCGAATCCCATCACCAAGCACCCCTGAACCTCGTTGTTGAGCCCTCGTGAACTCTGTCTTGAGCCTCGAACACCTGAGAAGGGGCACCACCGTTGAAGGGAACTGGTTAGCATCGTCATGGAATGGGTTTGGTTCGCGCCGTCGTTGAAGGAGCAATACAATCTCCACAATGGTCGCTAGAGCAGCTGAAGCAGCTACTGCACTTTTTTTTTGTTATAATTGTATTTTCTTCTTTTTAATTTTATCATTTTTATTGTATTTAAAATTTGATACGGTGTGGTAAAGACTATGTGAATCCTTTCTAAAATTGCATAATAACTGTTAGATCGTTTGTATACATTGGATCTATAATCAAATACAAAATATGTTAATTCATATTATCATGTCCTTTTTTAATGGATTTACGCCCTTAAATCACCATTTTTTGGATCTGTTAGCTTGAAAGGAAACCAGTTAGGCTGATTACAGAGAACAATCAACAAATTAAATTGAAATGAAATGAAATAATGCTCAAGAAATAAAGATACCACACGCAGATTTATAGTGGTTCACTCTGTAAAAAGAGTTACGTCCATTGTTCTTTACTATAATATGAATTCGAAGTACAGATTATGTCACAATCCGCCTTTTTGGACCCTGCTTAGTCAATTTTCTTACTTACGTATTTACAAAAAATCTTAAAATTTTTTTTAATATATATTCATATACATATAACCAAACTCTTTTCATATGATTTTATATAATTAATGTAGCATTTACAAAAGGGTTTTGACTTACGTGATCTTACTATAACTTAGTTTACAACTAGTTCCAAAATAACTTAATATAAATAGCAAGCGGAAAACATAACAATGGTAGTATCCCTTCCCCGTCTACACAAGGCTCATACCTCCGCTGCTAACTCATCAGTAAATTTATTCTAACCTCTTAGTTGAAAGACCTACAGCATGGAATAACTAAGTAAGCTGATGCCCAATAAATCCAAACATAGCCCATGTGCAATATTCACTAAAATGCATGATCTAATTATGCTTCTTTATGAACATTCTTTATTTTTATCATGTTTTATCTTTAACTAGGGCCAAAGTGCTCGTCTCATATGCGCACGTAGGTCTTCATAATACCGAGACCATGAATTCACTCTAACATTAAACTCCCCTTTGCATCGGTAGCTGGTACGACACTTTCTTTACTTTTGGTGATCCGTTTACCAGTCCAGTTATTTTGGTGACCCGTTTATCAGTCTAGTTATTTTGATGATCATACCATGCATGTCAAAATACGTACACATTGAGTGCAAATCATATACACTCTCCATTGTGCAACATACATAGATATATTCACATAAGTATACTATATCTTTAAACCTACTATTTCATATTGTAGGTGGGTTTGGAACTTACTTGTATAGGCTGTTGCACCAACCGACATCAATTCCCTTTTTCTTAATTTTCTAGTGTCCTGTTTGGCCAATTATATCGTCATTAGCCAAGTTATCACTATTTATATATATGTCAATACAAATGTTCATCAATTAATAAATCGAGTTGCTTTACAGTCTACTACACCAACCATCTCAGATTCGCTCCCTCTCAGCTTATTCTACCCTATCGTATCTAATGAAGGGAGAAAATCTTACTAATAACCTTTTTTCCTACTTCAAATGTTTCAGGTCTGATCGGGATATTTTGTGAAAAAATGACGATTTTGCCCACGGGGGCCTTATACATTCCTTGAACCCGATTTTGCTATTTAACAAAAATTATTGCTCATTAGCTTTAAAACAATAACCCAGGGTTTTGGGTTTTCTTATTTTGCATTAAAACCCAAGTTTAACAAAAGTTTGTGATTTTACACTGTATTTAAAAATTTTGACAATTTTACCCCGAGACCAAAAATAATCTTTTTAAACCATAAATTCTCATTTTTCATAATTTGCTCAAAATACCATACCCAAATTCCTTGTGCAAAATGATGTTTTTGCCCCTTGGAATTTTTTTTTTCAATTTAATAAATCTTGGAAAATTTATATCTCACAAATGGAGAGAAATTTCGACGAACCGTCCATATTCTATAACAGTTTCATCGAGATCTATAACTTTTATGTTTTAACTTTTTTTAAAATTTCCACTGTATAGGGAGTTTTTAGCCCATTTTCAAATCTATCTGGAAAACAATTTTCTTTGCAATTTAGTCCCTGGGTAGTTTTGTAAAAATTAGTTTTAAAACAGCAGTTCTACCACTGTGAAAACAGGTTCAAGGCTCTCCAAAATCACTTTCATGCCCAATCACAATTCTTTAAAAACTAACATCAAGATTTACAAAAATTACCCTATTTTCACAACAAATGACCATTTTTGCATTTAAGCCCTAATTTCAACAATCCAACCACATCATAAACCATACACTCAAAGAATCAAACCACAAACTTACTTGAATAATTACATGCCTTTGAAACAATCAAAACCAAAACAAAAAACCAAAAAACTTTAAATTTGAGAAATTAAACTTACCAAAAGAGAAATTTGTGGTCTTAAGCCTTCCAAGGGCTTCTTTGAAATTTTCCTAGGTATGTTTCACATAAAAGAATTCCTTATCAAATTCCCCTCCTCAAACCATGAAAACCCTTAAAAAAACTTAAAGAAAAGTTTAGTTTTTACCTTGAAAAGTTTGTAAAACCTTGATCTTTAAAGCTTGTAACTTGATTGGAGAGAGTTTTGTGAAGATTTGATTTGAACAAAATTTTGGGAGAGGAAGTCTTAGGGCTGCTGAGTATAGGTGGGAGAAGGAATAAAAAAAATTTGCTCACTTAAGTCTTTAAGTAAGACTTATCTCATGGGAATTTTTTTTTAAAGAAATGGATGAGTCACCATGGTAATCAAGTGGGTTTTTGGGTGGCCAGACATGATTAGGCCGCATTTCATGTTATGGTGGCCTAATTCCACTTCAATGGGTCTCCACTTGGTGGGCGTCAAAACTTTACATTGTGTAATTTTTTCCTATGCAGTATTTTTCTTATACTACTAGGGTAAAATTAGTAAAAATCGTGTTCTTGGGCAGTATAAAATCTCCTATCTATCCTTTGGGTCACTTTTAAAATCCAAACATAACATTTCTTATATATGTGTTTTTACCTTAGTATTGTACTTATACTGCATCAAACCACTTTTACATTGTTTAGGGTTTTGACATGCTTTTTTATCTTATCTATACCTTAATCATTCATTAGTTTATATCACAACACTATAATTAATTGTAACATAAAATTCAATTTATGGATATTATTTTCAAATTTTCAAGCATTCAAGCTCACAAAATTTGTATTTAACCATATTTATCATCGCATCAAGGTTACAATAAAATTTCCTATTAATGTTACTTATTTGTACATTATTGTAATTTTACAGAAAATACAATTTATAAGGGTAAATTCATTAATTAAACCCGGTTAAATATGAAATTTTGTCAATGAATTTCTCATGGTCATTACAGATTACAAGGGTGTAAAATGAGGAATAAATTTGACAGAGTTTCTGTATCTTGGTTTTTTTTTTTTTTTTTTTTTTTTTCATGTATTCAATTGAAGACGCTATCTCCTTATATAAAGAATAAGCAAAGTTGTGGCTTCTAACCATCTGGCGGAGTGGAGTAATGGTGCTAGAGATAACCATAATAGTGGGAAACGTATTGATCTACTGTAGGCTGGAAAGCTCATATTCTTCCCACGTTTCAATTCATGGTTGAACATGCTAATAACTGTCAGTTCGCGCCGATCGATCACATCGAACGAATACTTGAGAAACAGACCTGGATACAACCTTCAACAGCAGGATGTAATCCAAATACATTTATGACTTCGGGTCAAGCCGATCGATCCAATCGAAACCTCAATTCGGTTTATACGTATTATTCTTATGTCGAATAGAGGAGTCGTTTCATTCTATTCGACTTAATCTAATCACAACAATGGGTCATCATTTTGGGCCTTTAGAAAATTTAGACCTGACTAAATTATACCCTAATATTGTTCTCAATCGATGGACCAAAAAAAAGGTCCCCACCATAGACCTCCTCTTATTTATTGCCCTTCTACATAGTTTTAAATTTACTTCTAAAAAGGATGAAATTAAATTGGATTAATTACAAGTAAACGTTTTTATTTCCACCGATGGAGTACAATCTAATGATAGTGTGTAGCCTTCAAATTAGATCAATGGTAGAGAGTTCTAGATTGAAATACAGCCTCCACATGTGATTCAATACTTAATTACAAGATCTATTTAAAAAAAACTAAAAGCCTATTTTTGCAAGTGCAAGGGGACAAAGAACAAGGGATAACGGGAAGATAATTTGATTTACATTGAATCATAACTAGAAAAGAACAAAACCAACTGATGATACAAATTTAAGAATGATTTAATTTTCTCAGACTATATTTTTTTGTTTTCCATTGAATCAAACTGAAAAAGAATTGAAAAGGGCGATGTGAACCTCTTTCTTCAATTCACATATCCAACTCTCCCTTCAGATGTGCAGAAGAAAAACTACTTTTGGGGAGGAAGAAGGAAAACCCACTAGCGTTGTTTTTGCAAGAAACTCTAAAGATGGAATAGGTATTCTCCTGAGCCCCAATGTAAACCATAACTTTGAACACAAGACCCATTTGTACTCATCTAATTCTGAGCAGATAAAAATCAAAGAGAGAGTATACATATTTCTTTCTACAATACAAAGGAAATTGAATAACCTGGCTTTTATTTTTGTTGTCCTTTTTTTTCAACCAAAGGAAATTCCTTTCCCCTTATAAACAAAACAATGGAAAGGTGCCGAATATGACGATGTCAGTGGCTATTCCTTCTCTGGCGACATGCATCTTAAGATTTAGAGAGCTTGATGACCATCTTGACACGGGTAGAGGTTCTTTATATGGTTGAGCTGGGGGTGCTATCATAGGTAATGACAATCTCATCGTTGGCGGCGGAGAGTCCATCCCCTTGGACAAAGTCTAGTGTGGACAACTTCAGCAACAGAGTGGGTGGCGATCATGTTGGCATGGTTAATGTCTTCCTTGCGTTTTTGTCGCCAGAACCTAATCTTGGAGGAGGAACAAGCTTGAGAACTGCCTCTGTGGATGAGGAGCGTGATAAAGATTCTCTTTTGTCTCTGCCAATCTCAACTGATTCTCCTACAAGTTTGGCAACAGAGCATCCTTAACAATCTCAACAATTCCCATACTCTCAAAGGCTGCTACAGCAACTAAGTGTATTTTTAAATTTTTTTAGATCTTATCCTTGTAAATTGGAATTGTACACATGGCTATAGAGCTTATAAATACTGTAACTTGTACTCAAAATTTAATAATATTCAGTTTAATTATTCTTTTATGGTATCAGAGCCTACTCTCTCATGAGCTCGAATATTTTTTTCTCTTTTCCTCTCTCAAAATGACTTCTAAAACCTCTACCACTCTTCCCATCACTGTCACAACTATATCTTCTAATTCTTCTTAGAACCTCATCACTATCAATGTCGCTACTTAGCTCCCTCTCAAACTCACAAAGTATAACTATTTCTCATGAAAAGCCCAGTTTAAAGCTCTCTTTTTTAGCTTGGACCTCCTCGGGTATCTCAATGGCTCATTACCATGTCTTGCTCTAACCTTAATTTAAAAGGGCACCACCATTCCAAATCCTGATTATCTTCCATAGTGTAGCCAAGATCAACTTATTCTTCATGCGATCCTTGCCTCTCTAAGTGAAGTTGTCGTTCCTTTGGTGTCTTCTACCACATTGAGTTATAAAGCATGGACTCGCCTATCTCGTCTTTATGCCAAGAGATCTACTACTCACATGATCCATCTTAAGGATAAACTTACTACAATTACTCATGGTGACCTTTCTATCAGTGACTTCCTTGTTTATATTAAACAGATTGCAGATGAGCTTACTCTACTTGGTAATCCTCCAAGTGATGCCGATCTCTTGCTATGCAACTCGTGCTCTCGGCCCTGCCTATAAAGAGCTTATCATGGCTATGTGCACTCGAGATTGTGTCATACCATTCAAAGAACTGTTTGATAAAATCATAGATCAAGAAACCTCCTCTTTTATAATGAAAAAAAATAATGATATCCCATTACCTACAGCAAATTTGGCTAAACATTCCACACAACCTTAACACCCTATCAAGACCAAACGTCCATCTCCTGCACCCGGTTTATTTTCAGCTCCTCTAAACACAAACAAACATCCCACACATCCCATCTCTCCTTCCCCAAACAATCCAATTATATGTCAATATTGCAACAGATGTGGCCACGCTGCAAATCGATGTTTCAAACTCTTTCCACATCTTTGTCCTCAACGTCCATCCGCTAATCATGTTGCTATGCCTTCTCCGATCCAAAGTCTGTGGATAGTGGATTCGGGTGCGTCTCATCATGTTACTTCCCATATGTCTAACTTATCTGTGCATCAACCCTATGAAGGCCCCGATGACATCCATATTGGTGATAGTTCAGGTTTAAAAATTAATCACACCGGTTCAGTCTCTTTTCCTCCTCCTTTCAATTTATCCAATGTTCTTTGTGCTTCTTCTATTAAACAAAATCTTATCTCAGTTTCCAAATTTTGTCGTTCAAATAAAACTTCTATTGAATTTTTTCCTTCATATTTTGTTGTTAAGGATTTGCTCACGGGGACTCCTCTACTCCTTGGAAAGAATCGACATGATCTTTAGGAGTGGCCAACTGCTAGAAGTGCAAATAAAAGCCAGACCGTAGCATTATCTGCTAGTGTTGTTGCTACAGCTTCTAAGGCAATTTGGCATGGGCATCTTGGTCACCCTTCTTTCAAAATAATAAATAAGCTTGTTCAATTTGGCTTAATCTTTCTTTCTTCCTCTTATTCTTCAAATTTCGTGTGTCATTCTTGCTTCTGTAATAAGAGTCAACGTTTACCATTTGGTGAATCAAGTTTAGAGAGTCATGGTCCTCTGGATTTAATTTACACAGATGTTTGCGGTCTTTCTCTAATTCAATCTACTGATGGATTTAATTATTATGTCATTTTCGTTAACCATTTTACAAAATATACTTGGTTATATCCTTTACGTTTGAAATCTAATATTTTCACTATTTTTGTCAATACAAGGCAGTTGTTGAAAAATTTTTTAGTTGTTCCATTATTTCTGTTTACTCGGATGGTGGTGGAGAATATATTGCTCTCTAAGATTTCTTAAGCTCTATGGGCATTCAACATCTTAAAATCCCACTTACACATCTCAACACAATGGTACTGCCGAGCGCCGTCACAAGCATATTTTTGATATGGATTAACTCTCCTTCATCAAGCCAACATTTTGAACAAATATTGGTCTTAAGCTTTTCAAATAGTAGTCTATTTAATTAATACTCCCGTCATTAATTTTTTGTCCCCATATGAAAAATTATTCAATCGTGCACCAAATTATAATAAACTTCATGTTTTTGGCTGTTTATGCTTTCCATAGCTAAAGCCATATACTGCTCATAAACTTGAACTAAAATCTTCTCCATTTATTTTTCTTGGCTACTCACTAAATCAAAGTGCTTATTTTTGTATGGACCTAGAAACGAAAAAAAGTTACACATCTCGCCATGTCCGCTTTATTGAAAATGAATTTCCTGTCTCCAATCAATCGTCCGCTACTTCCTTTACTGACTGGTATGTCTTTTCACCCTTGGCTTCACATTCTATGCCTTTGTCACCTTCTGAGCAAAAAACTTTAGCTAGTAATGCTATGACAGTCCCACTGCACCTCTTGCCATGGTCTTCTGTGACTTCAATGCTGCCTATTTCTGTTGAGGCAGGTACTCCCGCTACTTTTTCTTCTTTAATCAATTTAAAATCTTTTTCTATATCTTTTCCCTTCTTACTACCTACATTACTAAAAAATCCTTTGTCTTCTTTATCCTCATCTCCTGCACCACCTCAACTACCTTCTATTATTCCTTCTATTTCTCAACCTTCAGCCATAATAACTACACCTTAACCTAACACTCCATCCAAACATCCTTCTCACACAATGACCACAAGATCTAAAAACCATATCTTCAAGCCCAAACGCCTCTATAAAACGAGTATAGCCCTTTCCCTTCCTGAATTTGTTGAACCCACTTGTGTTTCCAAGGCTGTTAAACATGTTGAATGGAGGGAGGCCATGTCTTATGAAATAATAGCACTTCTTCAGAATGGTACATGGGAACTCGAGCCACCTAGCCCACCTCATAATGTTGTAGGTTGTAAATGGGTGTCTCGCATTAAATGAAACCCTGACAACTCTATTTCCAAGTATAAAATTACCTTAGTGCTAAAGGTTTCCATCAATGGCCTGGTATTTGTTTTCACGACATTTTTAGTCCGGTAGTCAAACCGGCCACTATCTACCTTATCCTTGCTCTTGCTTTATCTCAAAACTAGCCATTTGGCAATTGGACCTTAATAATGCTTTTCTTCATGGCACATTATCCGAGGAGGTCTTCATGCAACAACCACCATGTTTTGTTGATGAATCGAAGCCAGACTTTGTCTATAAGCTAAGAAAGGCAATCTATGAACTCAAACAAGCTCCACGGGCATGGTACAATGAATTAAAGGGGTTCTTACTTTCTTATGGATTTGTTAATTCACAAAGTGACATCTCTTTATTTGTTTATCACACGTCTACTATTAACATCTATTTTTTCATCTATATAGATGATTTAATAGTCACGGGAAACAACATAGCTTTTCTCAATCAGTTTCTTCATGCCTTGGCCACTCGTTTTTCTGTCAAAGACCTTGGTGAACTTCATTGCTTTCTTGGAATTGGTGAACTTCATTGCTTTCTTGGAATTGAGGTTTTCCCCACCAAATATGGTTTGCTCTTGACTCAACATAAATATATCCATGATCTTTTGGCAAGGACAAACATGATTGGTCCTAAGGAATGTACTACACCCATGCCCTTAGCTCAATCTCTTCAGCTTAATGATGGCTCCCTAATGAAGGATACTACTCAGTTTCGGCAAGTTATTGGAGCTCTTTAGTGTTAGTAATGTATCCTAGGCCAATTATGTAATGACCACATATTGACTTCATTACATTTGCATTTTATTAATAAAGAGGCATTTTCATTATTGTTTTTTTATTCTAATCCTATAAATAATTAATTCTGCCTAAGGTCATCAAGTATGTGACTTGATAGTAAAACTCTTAGGTGAAAATTGAATTAAATTCTAAATTTTTCCTAGTCGGTCATTATTATTGGGATAATAATGAATGAAGACTAGTATGAAGTTTGATTGATGATTATGTTTTGCTACTCATGTGTATGAGATACTAAGTCAACTCATAGATACATATTTGAGAAATGATATATTGGATCGACCAGCTATGAGAATACTGCATGGATAATTATCATAAGTGATTCTCATCACAATAGTATTATTCTAGTCCTCTGACATGAAATCATCATGGTTTCCTACATGACAAGTTCTATATTTTGATACTATCTAATATTATCTTTAACAAGATGATGGAATGGATTGTTGTTGGATATAGAGTGAATCATGTGAGGAATATGAGTGATTAAGAAAGAATTTGTCTCTCATTTATTATGAGAAAGATATCTATAGGCCCTTCGATAAATTAGACTGAAGAAAAATGTATGGCCATACTGTAATAAATTGATAAGAGTTATCAATATCAGTTTACTTAAGATCGAGAAATAATATGATTGAATAGTATAAGGATGACATAAACCATGCCTTATGTTCAATCAATGTATCTAGTGACAAAAGGACTTTAATACTTATTGTGGATTAGGTTATGTCGGATTATTGACATTTGCATAACTTGGGTAATCATAATGTCTTGCTAGAGGCCGCTTATGATTTGTGGGTCAGAAACAGAATTTCAAGCCCACTATCATCGTTATGTGAACCTATATGGTCGCACACTTAGAACAAACCAAAAACAAATTTTGAGTTTACTGTGTCTGGGTTCAATGAACCTGATAATGTCCAGATTCGACGTACTATATATGTCTAGGTTTATTGAATCTGACATTATCTGGATTTTTTGAATCATATTCGAATTACTGACATTATCTAGATTCTCTTAATCATATTTGAATTTTAAACATTATCTAGATTCTCTGAATCATATTCGAATTACAGTTTACCCTAGTTTAAATCTGACTCTATCTCGAAGTCAATAATATAATTATCTGGTTTTAGGGTTTTTAGCCAAATTAAGAAGAGAAAACGCGTTCTCTCATTCCAAAAAGGCAAAATACATTAAGACCCTAAAATTAGAGAGAGCTATTTAACAAAAAAGGAGAGGATGCTAGCACACTAATTCGTTTTTAAGAGAGTCTGTTCGTGTGGATACTTGTAGAGGACATTGCTCTAAATAATAACGTCTGAATCCGATCTTCAATACAAAAAGCTTGAGTTCGGGTGTCACTGGAGTGAACCCGCTCTCTTCCTTCTAGAAATCTTGCCCTTTTTGTTATCCTGGTAAGATTTTATGACTTTCCTATCAATTTAATTGAATTGTATGGATCCTGCGAGGGTTTTGTGGGAATTAATTTTAATTTTTTGCTGCTTATTTGAATCATAAAATCCAATAAAACCCAACATTTAGTACCTAACTCTTACTAGACCAGATGTGTCCTTTGTTGTTAATATATTAGCTTGTTTTATGCACGCTCTAACTAAGTTTCATTGGTCTATGGCCAAACGTGTCTTGCGTTACCTCAAGGCCGCTATGCATTATGACTTTTTCTCAAGCGTCATCAACAACTAAATCTTACTGCCTTTACCGACACTATTGGGTAGGCAATCGTGATGACTACACATTTACCTCAGCCTACATTGTTTATATTGGTGGGAATGTAAATTCTTGGTGTTTGAAAACGCAAAAAACAGTTGCTCTTTCATCAACTGAAGCATAATATCGCTTGCCTCATGTGCAGCTGAGCTTCTTTGGATTAAAAACTTGCTGCAAGAACTACATGTTGAGTGCAACTCTATTCTGCAAATTTTATTTGACAACATTGGTGCCACATATCTCTTGGTCAATCCTGTCTTTCGCTCAAGAATGAAACACATAGCTATTGATTACCATTTTGTTTGTGATCATGTTGCTCAGGGATCCTTTATTCTGTCTCACATCTCCTTCAAAGATCAACTTGGTGATGCACTCATAAAGCCACTGCCCTCTGCTATATTCAAGAACTTGCGATCCAAGATCGGTATCTCCAATGGGAGCACCATCTTGCGAGTGCATGATAAAGATTCTTCTTCATCTCTGCCAATCTCAATTGATTCTCTGACAAGTTTAGCACCAGAGCATCCTTAGCAATCTCAATAACTCCCATATTCTCTCAAAGGCTGTTACAGCAACTAAGTGTATTTTTAAATATTTGTTAGATTTTATCCTTGTAAATAGGAATTGTACATATGGCTGTAGAGCTTATAAATACTGTACCTTGTACTCAAATCATTTTTGAGCAACTCAACAATATTTAATTCAATTATTCTTTTAGAGAGAAGTGAAAAAAAAAGAATTTGGTAAAGAAGAAGACAAACAGTTTGGTTTAAGTTTCAAAATTGGACCAACCTAGAGGGGAATTTGGTGCTTTGATTTTATATTTTCAAATATAAGCTTGTTTTTTTATATTGCTTGATGAAAATCTAACGACTTACAAAATATTCTCCACTGATGGAGAATAAAAGTATTCTCCATTGTAGCTTTTCCCTTTTTATACAGGTATGGATATATTGCTTTAAGGAAAAATTTTAGATTAGTACCTTGTGTTTTATCTAAATATGCATTTCGTACCTTAAGTTTTGGAATATTTGATATTGATATCTCGACCTTTTAAAAAATCTTTTTTTAGTATCTTCGAGCTTTTTTTGGGACATAAAAGAAAAAATTACTCTGTCTATAGTTGACCAAAAAACCCAAGAACTGAAAGAAAAAAACCAAAAAAAAAAAAAAAACTCAAAAACCCAATCCTTTAGATCCTCTCTTTCTCAATTTGAAAAAAAAAACCCAGCCATCACCCCACCAACACCCAGCCTAGCCCCTCTCGCTCATCCTTTTCCTTTCAACCATAGAAAACCCCAAACATATCAAATTGAATCATCCCCAATCAGAGCAAATTGAAGCCTCCCAAATCGAAGCAAACTGCAAATCACCAAGAATCCATATAGCTACAAATTTCGCTTTCCTCTTATCTTTCTTCTCCACTCGTCGAAGCTACCTGACTCGAAGCCCTTGAAGAACCCTAGACCGTCGTGCTATCCAACATTGTTTGTCATCAAGCAATGCTAGGACCCTAGCCTCATCGATGGTAAGCTTCGAACTTGGAGTGATGTCGATGCCTTCCTTGCCAGGCTCGATTGTGTTGTTAGGGACGACAAGATTCTGATCAAGGCCGAGGTAGCTAGGGGCTCGATGATGTCTCCAGGCTCTATTTCTCCCTTCGACTACGTAGCTCTCGTAGATGGGCTTAGCCCCATTGCAAACTTAGACCAGTTGCATACCATCATAGGCTAGCCCTTCTCCATTGCGAACTCAGACCAAAGAGGACGAGTTTTTTTCACGTTTTCTATTTTTTTTTTGGCTTTTTGTTTTTTAGAAGAGGAAGGAAAAAGAGCTTACTCTAAAGAATTAGTGCTCTTGGGAGCTCTAAAATGGAGGAAAGGCCACACCTTGGTAGAAGAGAGATATCTAGATCTAGATTCAAATGGAGGAAAGTAAGGGAAAAAAAGAATTAGAACAAAAGATTCATATCAAAATTTATTAGAACAAAAGATTCATATCAAAATTTTTTCTCTTCAGATTTTGATTTTTTTACTCAAAATTTAATTCCATATATGAAGGCTAATTTTGTCTTTTCGTGTCAAACAAGCGGTTCCGAGATATTAAAAAAAGATTTTCTAAAAGCTTAAGGTACTGACATAAAATATTCTAAAACTGAAAGTACCAAACGTATATTTCGATGTAACACAAGATACTAATATGAAATTTTTCCTTTTTTAACAACAAAAACATGTATCTCAAATCAAGAAAATATACATATTAATTGAATTTAAATCATTCATGGAATTTAAATTTTGCTCTCATTAAACAGATATTTGAATTATTTTCAAATCCAAAAAATTGAGCCAATCTAACAAACAAATAGGCTCATACTAATTTGAACTTGAAAGACCTTAAAATGTTAAAAAAAAAAAAAACGTAACCCTTGTAACAAATTAGTTTCATCAATGATTAATTTTATAAATGCTTCTTAACTACATAACTTACTAAATATGTCTTAGTGGACTTCAAAAAGGTTATAAATTTCTTCAAATGTAAAGAAGTCACCTTTTCAGCCAAAAAAAAGAAGTCAACATTTTTACTCTGTTCCAAATTTTAAAAAACTATCATGTGCTCTTTTTGAATTTTGAAACATTAATAAATTTGCCCTTGTTGTCACTTTTTTTAAATCTAAACCCACCCTGTCACTTAGATGGATGCAAAAGCTGAGCCAACACTAAATTTGAGGGAACAAATTTTGTAAATCCCTAAATTTAGGTTACTTTATCTACATTACTCCTAAAACTTTATAATATTAGCAATTATGTCCCTTTCATCACTTAAACGGATAGAAAAACTAATGTAACACTAAATTATAAATATGAAAACCTGATTGAATTTAAAATAATGATAAATATGCTTCTAATAGATAAAAAAAAATGGTAAAAATGATCAGCTTTCATGTTGATTATCGAGCGATAGAACACTTTTGAAATACAAATAATATATACTATTTTTCAAGAGAATGAGAGAATTAGGCCATCATTAATTGAGAATAAAAATAAATAGATTAAAATATAATGATGTTTAATGAATAACCCACTTAAATTAAAACAAAATATATTTTTGTATAGAATGATGCAGAGAGAAACACAAAATATTCAAGAGAGATCAAAAAGAAAAAGAAGAAAAGAAGAAGATGATGATAAAATACAAAATTCAAGTATTTAAAAAGAGTATGTGATTTTAAAAATGCTATATATTTATATTTTTAAAAAGTGTATTATTTACTTACATTAAAATTAAAAATGTATTATTTGATGTGATTTTCCTTTTTTTTTTAAGACCAGCCATAGTTAGTTTAGATCTATAAATATAGACCATGACAATTGTGGCAAACTGCTTTGGCCCAATGCTCAGGCTGGTCTGACCTATACCCATGTGATCGAGCAAGGTTAGGCCTAGATTTTCTGGCCTATGAGTCGGGTTGGTATGTATAAGCTTTTTGTAGATTTTAAGAAAAAAATTTGTGGCATGTCATTATTTTTAAATGTTTTTAGATTTATATCATAATATCTTTGTGGTTCAAATTTATGTTATGTTTTGTTTACCTTAAATTAGTTCATTTGAGTAGCACAAATCTAAAACTCTAGTATATGTTATGTAAAACCAAAAGTGTGATTTTTTTTTGGTAGTATTCCTCATAATTTATCTCCCTCAATTTTTTAAATATATTTAAAGCTAAATTTTATAATCATACCTTTTAATTTTAACTATTTTTTAATTTATTCTTTTGTTTTTAGAAACTACAAAAGGTCTCTTGTGGATTTAAAAAAATTATTTTAATTTCATCCATATGTGTAGAAAAAAAATTAGACAAAACAACCTTTAAACAATTATGAAAATTATTTTATAGATTTTTGAACATAAAAAATCTTAAAACAATAAATAAGTTCAAAAAATGATATTAAGTTTGATGGATTTTTAAATATTTTTATAAATTTTTTTTCAAGAAGATATATATATATTTTAAAAACAAATTCGGTCTAGTTAAATGTATTATTGTCTTATTTCTATATCTTTCTATCCAAAAAGTTTACAAGAGATAAATAAGTTTTATAAATTCAAAGAATATGTTTGTAGCTTCTAAAAACAAATATATAAATTGAAAAGCAATTAAAACTAGAGGTTATAATTAACCATTTTAAATATTCACATGTAAAATGTATGGACTGAGCCTAATTGGATTAGCCCACCCCTTATGTGAGCATGCTATATCTTTTTTTTTTTTTTTTTTTGGGAAAAATCACACTACATGACCAAATTATTGTGTAATTTAAATTCAACATAATTTCAAGAATATTTTAAAAATAGACATAATGATGTAATAATTATAATAATGATGTCATATTTTACACTATATATATATGTAATAATTATTTTAATGATATTGTTTTAAGTCATAAATATGATATTTACAAATTGTAGCCATATTTTAACAAACATGATTGGGTTGGGGTTATTTAATTAATCCATATTTTAATCTGATTTATTAGAATTGGTCCAATTGGAGAAGTTCAAACTGCAAACGACATGCTATAAACGGCGTGAGAGTTGAGACTCTTCAATGCGATGGACTTGTCTTTTTTTTTTTTTTTTTTTATATTAATTGCAAGCAAAATGTTTGTTTGAAATGAGATGTCGTTCTCTGAAAGATTTGTTTTTTGAGGGCGTTTTCTGAGAGAAATTTCACTGCACAAGTATAATATTTTGTCAGCGGAGTTTATTCTTCCTTACAACACCACCCACCAACCCAGCAGACCCGGAGAAGAACTTACCCAAACCCTCTCCGTCTTTGTCCATGGCCGCTGCATCGGTCCGAGCCCAAGTCTTAGTTCTACTATTACTCCTCCTTGTTTGCTCGTCCCACGCCATGTCTCGCTCAGCTTCTTCGGGTCGAGTTCTGATGGGCAGCAACTACAATACTCAAGGGAATTCCAATCAGATCCCAAACTGCAACGACATGTCGTCGGAGTCTCACTGCTCGCGGAACCCCAGGTGCCGCTGGTGTCGAAGCGACGCCCTCGACGACATGTGCTTCTCCAAGTCCGAGGCCTCGCGTTTGCCCAACGAGGTCTTCTCTTGCAGTTAAAATTATATCTTTTTTTTTCCCTTAAATTTTTTTTTTTTGGTAATTTTTGCTGAAATTGAACTAGTGATTTAGAAGCGCCGATCTTGTTATTCTTGCTGTTTTCTGGGGTCTCTACTCAAATCCGATTCTATTAGTCAGCTGGACTGGATCTTCTTAGAATATTTACATGTTTTATTTTTGGTGTGTTTCTGGTTGGTTGCTGAGAAAATATTTGGAATTGAGAAGGATTTAGATCTATGTCGTTATGACTGTGTTTTTGCAAAAGATGTTTTGGAAGGATCCCAACGATTATTGTTATTATTATTATTTTTGGGGTTACAAAATGAGCAAAGGACAGAGATTGACTTGATTCAGCTGTTTACCCAAGTCATATGCGGTTTCATTTTTCAAAGAGTTTACAATTATGAATGCTTGATCGTGTAAATTTATAGTGAACTCCAACCACCCTTTTTAGCTAACTTAAAATTTTTGAAGTAATCAGTTGTTTCTTTAATTAACTTTTTTGGGATGCAACTTTTCAGTCAGGAAACATAGGAAAACTCACACATGCTATAGCGTAAGCAAAAAAGTTGCTAGCATAAATCTTTTATATGCTGTAGTGTTTGCAGTTCTAGCCGATGATTCTAACCACTATATCAAACACCTTATTAATTAATCACCATGTCAAACACTCTATTAATTTGTTACTAAAAATGTGAAAGGAATGTTCACATGGTTCTATTTCTTTGCATTGCTTTGTTAAAGCTATTAATCTTGGTACCTTTGATAGTGCTTGTTCGTTAATTGTTAGCTATGGGTCAAAAACACTAGGGTTTTGGCTTATAACTAATGAGAATTCTATGGTAAGTTATTTTGCGTACCTTACCGCCCTGTTTTGAACTATCACGTCTTTATTAGGTTCCATTAGTTTTGCCTACCCCTTCATTTGGAGGGACTTTGACAAGTTACACGATCAGAAAACATAAAATATTGATAGAGAGGCTTCAATAACTGTTGCAGAGACGTAAAGCGATGCTACTGTAAAAACATTTTGGAGGTTGTTTATCTGAGAAAATGTATGTAACTTTATATGTGGAGATTGATTTTGGCAAAATTCAGCCTTGCAATTCCGAATTCCGATTAATCCTTGTTTATTTGGACTTGATGCTAAACTGGGTCTTTTCTAATTTGTAAGGTGAGAAGTAAGAACCCATTTAAGATGATGGCTTGGTGATCACTAATACTAAATTGGGTCAGTGTATAGAACTGAAATCCCTAAACAAAAAGAAATGATTTTCTTTCTCTTAGCCGGATCAAGATTAGTACTTGCTTAAAAGGTTGCTCAATCCGGTGGACGGCGGGATCAGCAAACGAACGAGGTTTCCTTTTAGCACGGAAGAAACGTTGAGTATGTTCAATTCAGCACAACCCAGAAAAGGAAGTAAAGAGCAATCTGGTAAATATTAGAAAAGCTCAAGGGACATAGATTTCCAATATTTTCAAACTCCTCAATAAAACCCAAATTTGAATTCTTGGGAGGAGCAAGATTACAGAGTAAACAATTCGATTCATCTTGACAAAAGAAACCTTCTCCTGCTAATATAATACACACTGTTCAAGGAAAAGTAAAATAAAAACAGCAACAAACGACACTGTGCAGCGACGGCAAGAAATTAAGCAAACGACAAGTCATTTAGCATATTATTAACAAAGACAAAAAGGAAACTAAACACCATGCAAAAACAAAGGCCATGTCCCTGCATCGTTGAGCTAGTATTAGAATTTGGTTAATCTCGTCATTTGTAGGATTGTTTTAAAAAAAAAAAAAATCTCGTCATTTGGTTAGGCATTGTTCCACTTTCATGATCTTTTTTTTTTTTTTTTGTCGATAAGCAATCAATTTTCCTTTATGGTCGCCAATTAACAGATTAATGATGTGAAACTTTGAAGAAAAAAGAAAATGTTATTCCAAGTTCTCGGAGTTATATTCAGATTTCACCTAATAGTTGAACAATTACTTGTTCAACAAATTGAAATCTCAGTACAAATTAACTCCCTAGAAAAAAAAAAAAAAAGTTTGACAAAAGAATTACATTTGCACAGTCTCTAATTTTTCATTTCCATGGGCATGATAATGCTTCACAGCGTCCCGCATGTCGTCAAAACAATCAGAGCCCTCAAAAAAACTACCAATTTTTGGAGCTCTCGGTCACCGAGATCGTCGATGAATGGCCTCACCGGGACTGCATTCTGAGGCTGGCATGCGTAGGAGTTCGGGTTATCGTCCACGATCACCGCGCGCTTCAAATCCCTCCCTGAGTCCGATAAGTCCTTCACGAGCCGGCCGTCGACCTCCTTGCATGCGTCGCGGTAGAGCCGGTGAGTAATTAGGCTTTTCCGGTCGAGTCGGTCGAGCACCAGCGACGCGTACTCCCTTAGCCCTGCCGTGAACACGACCACCTCATACTTCGCCGCCAGCGACTCTAGCAACTCGTCCACGCCGGGACGCTTCAGCACGTAGAAGTTCATGAGCTCGCCGTCGATCCACGGCCGCACCACGAAGTCGAACCTCGCCGGCGGCGGGTCTGCCTGGGAGTGGACCAGAGTCTCGTCGAGGTCAAGAAACACCGTGCGCTTCTCCGGCGAGGTCGGAGGCGGCAGGAGGCCGTCGAAGGCGAGGGATCGGCGGACGGCGAGGGTTTCTGGCTCTGATCGGGCTGTTCTGGAGTTTGATTCTGGCGTTATCTTGAGGATCTTGTAGCCTTTGGTGCGATTCGGAGTACCGATCTGAGCCAGCTTGGAGAAGATCTTGATGAGGCGCTTGTGGCAGGCGATGATAGACTTGTTGATGGAGGCGAGGACGACGGCAGCCTTCTTCGCAGGCGATTTGCGGCGGTGGCGGCTGTTGCTACTCCGGCGATCCTTGATCGACTTCGTCGGCGTTCTCTTTATGATCTTGGACACCATTTTCAGGTGATTCTTGGAATTTAGAGAGAGAAAGAAAGACAGAGAGAGAGAGAAAAAGGAGGAACTTCTGGATGATTTTGAAAAATGGTGGTTTTTGGTTGTCGTGAAATTTTGAGTCGGAGAACAGAGTGGAAAGTAGGGGCATGCTTTTTTTTTAAAAAATTTTCGGCTCGGCGTAACGGTCAAGCGTGGTGGTTCGGACCCGGAGCTAATTATAAAGTAGGCGTTCGAGTTTGTTATTTTGCTCTCTGCGATTGGTTCGGTTTCGGACCGTTCTTGTTAAAATTGGACGACCCTTGTTAGATTTGTTATTACTTTTATCTTATTACACCTTTTCTAATACTCTTTTGAAACAAACAATTAACAGCCAGGGCTAGTGTTTGTTTCCGTGAAAGAGAACTTGTTCTCAAAAAGGTCAAAAGTATTACTTAAAAAAGGTAAAAAATATCTGGCCATAGTTTTACTCTCTCGGGCCATTTTTTAGCAATAAATTCATAGATAGTTATTGAATACTTTTCTCTCAATAAAATTAATCCTTGTACTTAATTTTGTTTCGTAAATAGTCCGTGGATTTTTTTTATTTTATAAATAGTCCTTATGTTTAAACTTGTTCTACATTTAGTCCTTAAATTAAAAAAATATACGCTAAAATTAGTTACATTGTTAAACAAATACATAAAAAACATTAAATATGTGTTGTGGTACAAGATGTGTAGTCCCTAAACTAAAAGGAACGTAGTAATTCTACTTATACCTCTTAAGTATATGAACAACCCCAAGTAAACATATTATTGTTTGTTTCATATTGCAGTGCGTAAAACAATGTTAGAAACTAATAATGACATATATTTTAGTATATTAAGGAACTTTTGTTCCTTAATTTAGTATTAAAAGATTTCAAACGAGTGGTTAAGATATATATATATAAGTATTACCTTTTTTAGTTTAATTTTGAATGTGTTGGGTTTAAACGTTTTGTTTTGTTTAAAAATGTTTTTTTAATTCAAGTTGTTTGTAATTTTTTTTACATGAATTTGATGTTTTACTAAGAAAAAAGTGATAGATTAGTTGGAATATTGTGACGACCCGCCTTTTCGGGCAGTCACTTTACTTTCATAAACATCATTCTTAAATAGTAATCTTACTTACTTAATAAGAAAAATACTGACTTACAAAATTTTTTTTCTTTGAACATTCTTTAAAACCTACTTCAAAATTTTTGCGACCTTTGTCGCTATTTAAGTTGAGACCTCGCTAAACATTTAAGACCATTTCAAATCGTTTCTTAAAACTTAATAAGAAATATTTACTAAAACATATCTTAAATCTTAACTTTATAATTATATAAAACAGTTCATACACTGTATCTCAAATCTTTGACAACATTTCGTAAAGCTAAAATTTTCTTAATACTTTTAAACACTATACTAAATAGTGGAAAACATTTTCTTTGCATAGCTGAAGCAAACAGTGGTGGTATCTATAACCAAATCTTCGCATCCGTCCTCCGCAGCACCCAGCTCTTCTAATGGGTCCTACTGGTCACCTATAAATTACCTACAGCATAAAGAAACTTTTTATGAGCTTTTGCTCAATAAATTCAAACATAATCTCACAAAGCACTTAAACATGCTTTAAAAACTTTTTTCATAAAAACCTTTCTCTTGAAACATTTTTCATAAACGTATTTCGTAAACATTTTTCATAAAACATTTTTAAAACGTTTTTCATAAACGTTTTCATAACACATTTCTAAAACGTTTGCGTAAATGTTTTTCATAAAGCATTTCTTATACATTTTTTATGACACGTCATTTATAAACCTTTTCTTGTAAACATGAAAATGTTTTCCATAAACACTTAACATAAACATTCCTCAGAATGTTTTTCATAGCATTTAAATATTTCATAACAAGGGAAGCAAGCAAAACTAAAATGCATATTTCCATTTATACTCAATTATGTACTTTCTATTATGAATGTCTTATGAACATTCTTCTCTTGCTTTAACCTTCTACCTTTGTTTCTTAACTATCATTATCTTACTTTAACTTTGCATCTTTTATTCCTTAACTTTCTGTATCTTACTTTAACTTTCTGTCTTCGTTCCTTAACTTTCTTTATCTTACTTTAGTGTTCGTACCAGTATCATTAATCATGAGATCATAAACATGATGCTTCCTTTACGGAAGACGTGAGACCATCAAACACGAGGTCATGTACCTTATACCTTAGAGGTCAAACTTTTAACTTTACTTTTATTACCTTATAACAAAAAAGTTGGTATGACACTTTCTTTTTATCTTTACGTTACCTTCTTATCAAATTTAATGAGCATATCCAATGCAATCACATCATATGCAACACATTTGTAAATCATTGCTTGTAATATAAAATCTGTTGCATAACAAATGCAACTTATTACATAACAAATACATCATATAATGCAAACACATTTTGCAAATCATAATTTGTACACTTTTAAATATTGTGCATTTCACATGCAACCATACTTCAATTACATTAAAAATCATAACTTGAACTTTTATAAACATTATGCATATCAAGGTGCAAATAGATTTTAAATATAACAGTTGCAAATCTTGCTTTGAATCTTTAAAACTTTTTGTATAATAAATGCAAACATACTTTAAAAACAACTTGTATAACAATTGCAAACACTCTTGCAAACATATATATAAGCATTTGAAAACTATTTACTTCATGCTGTAGGTGAGGTCTGAACTTACCTGGACTATGCTCTAGCGTTCTCTATTCCGTTCCTTTCTCATTCATTTTCCTTCCATTAGTCGGCTTTGTGTCTTGATCAAACAACACCCGACTAATTAGTTAACTTTCTTTTTATCAATCTACTCAATTGATAATTAAACGTAAACATTAACCATTCTTTCTTTTTAATTTAACTTATATACTATTGGTTTACCCTTCTTTTACTTAATTTTATAACCCAACGGGTTACCTCTCGTTTACTTAAACATCCCTTGTCAATTTCTTGTCACACATGACGGTTACGTTACTTAACGTATTATGAAATATTTTTCATCTAAAAATGTTATGCTAAATTAGAGTGTTCGACTCCGTTTTAGCCGTTTCCTTAATAATGACGATTTTACTCTTAACGGGTTTTTCGTCCATTTCGTAACTCTATAAAACCCATTGCTTAACTTTAACGTTCTATTTCTTACATGTTACGAAAAAATTTCCATGAAGGAGCGTTTCCCAACATCGGACATTTCGGGTCCGTTGTGGTCATTTTTACAAAATGACAATTTTGCTCTTAACGTTTTTCTTTCATTTATTCTTTGCCTAACTTTAAATCCTTTAAAACTAAGCATCTATAATCACTTACTGCCTACAGTAGTATAAGAAATCAACGTTCCCTAGTGAAACCTAGTTTTCGTACAATTTTATAGTTTTGGCCCTAACATAAAAATATTTACATTTTTGTTCCCGGAACTAAAAATAATCTTTTTAAGCTATTAGTCCCCATTTGTCATAAGGAACATTTTTACTTAAAGTACCATATTCAAAATCCTTTGCAAAAATAACATTTTTGCCCTTTAAATTTTTTTTCCCAATTTCAACAAATTCTTGTAAAATTAAAATCTCACAATTAGTTGAGATTTTTTACGAACTGTCTTACATGCCTAACAGTTTCGTTGAGATCTATAACTTTTATGTTTTAACTTTTGTAAAAATCTCACTGTATAGGGGCATTTTTGATCATTTTTTAATTCTATCGAGAAATAACTTTTTATTACAATTTAGTCCTTATGGCGTTTTTGTAAAAATTCATTTCAAAATTGCATATCTTCCTGCAAAAACTGTTTCATCTTTTGTTTAAATCATTCTCATGCTCAAACATCACTTTTGCTAAGACTAACATCAAAATTACGAACATAACACTTTTTGAAAAAACTATCATTTTACACCATAAACCAAAATTTTACAACTTCAACATGCCATACATCACATATCCATGAAATTTTCTTAAATACATGCTCAAGAACCCACAGAGGTTCAAAGGAACAAAAATTAAACAAAAATTACAAAATTTTAAAACTTTGAAATTCAAAACTTACCCAAATAACATTCTTTTGATTTCTAACCTTCCAAGGCTCTTTGAACTCCTTCCTAGGCTTCATTTTCATGCAAAAACACCATGAATTAATTTTTCCCTTAACCTATGAAAAATCCCTTGAAAACTTGCTAAAAAGTTTGGGATTTTACTTTAAATCTTGTTAAAAATCCTTGAGCTTTGCTTCTAAAACTTGTTTGGGGTTATTTTTGCAAAGTGTGGGGCTGAGAAATTTTTTTGAGAGGTCTAGCTATGGCTGCCGAATATGGGAGGAAGAAGGAAATGAAATTTTTTTTGATAATTTTGCAATAAATGCTTCCTTATCCCATTTTGATGACTCATGGTCATCCATAAGGATACCCTAGGTGGCGACATGCTATTGGGCCACATTTCTAAGCTTGGTAGCCCAATCAAATTTGATTGGGTGTCCACTTGTGGGACCCAAAATTTTACACAGTGTAATTTTTTCACCACGCATACAGTATTTTTCCTATATGTCGTGGTAAAAACAGTGCAAAAATATATTCCTAGACTGTATAAAATATTTTACTTGCCTCAGGTTTATTTTTGGAGGCCAAACATAACATTTTTTATTCCTCCATATTCTCTAAGCAGTATTATTTCTATACTGTTTTAACTTAAACAACCCCAATTTTTGTACTGCATATCCTTAAACAATCCAATTCCTATATTGCATGTAACACCCGCCTAATTCTATGTAACGGATTATGTCATGATAATAACGACGTTAAATGTTATATTTATGATATGTGTTATGATATACGATATAATGGTGCTAACCATTTTATTTTAAGTGTTATGGCAGGTGACGCTCATGTGGAATTGATGTGCTCAAGTGTTCATGTTATTAATGTTATATGTTTAATCATATTTATTTTGATTAATTGACATATTTTTGGAATAATTTTCTCATTTTAGGAAAATATATGTTTGACTTCGAATTGATTGAATGCGTTTGATAAGGTTTCTCGTTTTACAATGGCAAAATATGATAACTCGAACCATTCTTGGAAGTTTTGACTTTTTCCCCCTTAATTCCCTCAATTCCCACGCCAACTTACCTTCAATTTAATCAGAAAAAATTCTGATATCATAAAGCTTGTTGACCTCCTCCATTTTTCATAATTATGGAATGATTTCTTTATTTTTGGATTGATTTCCTCATTTTAGGAAATAAATTGTTTGACTTTTTGTTGATTTGATTAATTAAATATGAATTCCTCTTTTGAAAATTGTGAAACATGGTAAGTGGAGTTAAATCAAATGATTTTCCTTAATTCCCTCCATTTTCAAGTGTAATTGCCTAATTTTAATAAAAGGATTTCTGAAATTACAGTACAGACATTCCCTCTTATTTCTTTTCTCATTCACGTGAATTTTTCACACTCAAAATTCTCTCAGACATTTTTCATTTCTCTCTCTTTCTCTCACGTTTTCTTCCTCACACATTCTCTCTCTTGCAAATTCCCTTAGTTCTTTTCTCTCTTTCCTTTACGTTTCCTTCCCTCTTCTCCCTCAATTCTCCTACTATCATTTGAATAAAATATTGCAACTTTGTGAGAGTAAATTCGAAGGAAGCTTGAAAAGGATTGTTTTGAGGTAAGCACACATTTTTTCGGTATTTTCTGAAATCGTATCTCTCCTTAATCCGACTGCTATAACTCTTTCTAGGAATTTTGTTTTGCTCTGAAATTTTAATATGTTATTTATGCATGTGTTATGTGATATTCTTCCAAGTTTCACATTATTTCAATTTTTCTATTAAAAGTTATAAATTTCCTTCTCTCCGTCACTCACAGTAATTTGTTGCTGATTGTTTATGTTGCACATATGTATGGCTATTGTTCTTAATGCAAATGAATGTTATTTTGCTCGAAATTTGGTGGACGTGTTTATATATATGTTAAGTAAATGACTAAAAAATATGGTGATGATTTGATTAATATTTTATGAGTTATGAAATTTTTATGGATGCTAGGTATTTAGACTAGTCAAACAGTAAATTTGTTAAACTTTTATTGTGTAATGTTTTTGTATGATTAAAATAATTTTATTTAGTAATGAGAATTTTTGTACTACTGTAATTATATGTTAATATGTGATCATGTGAATTTTAGGGTGATAATAATTTTATTTTAATTATGAGAAAATAATAATTGCATGGAACTCACTGTTTGCACATAAAATGTATTTTTGGCCTCTGCATTCTAAAGAATGAATTAAGCTGTGTTGAATTTATTTGAAGTTAATATTTGAATATGTTGTAATTTTATATGTCTATTATATGTAGTATTTTTATGGATTTATTTTGGGTTGTAGATAATTTATTATAAGAATGCAAGTGTGGACTGCTCACTATTTTGTTATTGCTGGCAGTTTTGAAAGTGAATGTTATGTGACTTGTTTAAAATATTAAATGGAATTTTTATGACTAAAGAAAAATCATGGTGATAGGTTTATATGTTAACTATGTTCTTGCCAAATTTGGTACTCAAATTATATGTAAATGTAAAGTTATAAATTTTTAAAGCAGTGAAGGTCTAGCTGTCAGTATATTTTTAAAGTTTTGTGATCAGATTTCAAAACTATTTTTGAATATACAGATGAACTTCATTTTTAAATATTTAGATGTCAATAGAAAACTGAAAATGTCTACTTTTATTTGACACTAGTTTTAGGTCGTTTCGAATTTTGTGTGAATTGTTATGATTTTTGAAACATACAAAGGTCTGGCTGTCAGTTTTGTAAAGTCTAGTAATCTTGTGAATTGCCATGTTTCAAGAGATGAATGTATGTATGATGTTATGGATGTTATGTTGTGATAATTAATTCGTTAAAAATAAATGTTAATTACCATTTTATGAATGTATGACATGAACACAATGAGAAGTGAGCACATCGAGACCGCGACGTTGTCACCTACAAGATAAGGTTAAGTAAGTTTTTGAGGTAAGTACATTCTCACCTACAACATGATAAATTTTATGAAAAGTATGAGTTTATGAAAAGTTTGAAATTTATGTTCATGATGGTTTTATGATGATTTCTCATGATGATTTTTCATGAAGTTTAAGGCATGAAAGTTTATGCATGTTTTCATGATAATGTTTTTCAAAGTACGAAAGTATAAGTATGTATATATCTATCACCTAAATAAGTGTTGCACATCCAATGATATGTTATGTTATGTGTCATG
Source organism: Artocarpus hirsutus (assembly GCA_946598075.1). NCBI lineage: Eukaryota > Viridiplantae > Streptophyta > Magnoliopsida > Rosales > Moraceae > Artocarpus > Artocarpus hirsutus. The sequence goes on along the minus strand of CAMOHE010053074.1, from coordinate 61,181 downwards.
TTTGGTTTGGGATTAGCTACCCCTCTCCTCTCATGACGGCGCGCCTATGATGATGATGTTATGGTGCAACACTTGGGCCCTTAAGATAAAACGAATAAGTTTTAATATGGTTGATGTAATGAAAGATATGTTCCTATGAAAATATGCCTAGTGCACTATTGTGATGATGATAATGATGAAGTTGATGATGTTCATGAAATGTTTTAAGTTGTGAGAATTACAATGTACTTACTAAGCATTAGCTTATTCAAGTTTATATCATGTTGCAGAAAAAGGTAAAAGAGTCATGGAATAGGTAGAGGACTGAGACGGACGTGTAAGCTAAGCAAGATAAATTGCAAATGGAAGACGCCAAGAAAGAAAATGAATTTTTATGAAATAAACTATGTTTATAAATTTTGAATTTTAAGGATTTAAATTAAGTTTTATAATTTTGAGAATGTTTATTTGATGGACTTTTATTATTTTATAAATTTTCTTCCGCATTAAAACTGTATTTAAACAAATTGTATTTTAATCGTTAGGACTGCCAATCTAGTCCGACCTACTGAAGTATGTATGCAAATTTTATTAATGTTTAAAGGATGTTTATAATCAAGTAATTTTAAAAAAAATGGATTAAATTATTATATAATGATTAAGTTATTTAAATAATAATAAAAATATGCATAGACCTTGGGTATGTTTTCTAAGTTATATTCTCAATTTATCTTTTTAATTAAATAGTTTATCTAGTAAATAAATGAATTACGAAATGAAGGTAACGACATCTATAATGTCCTTAAAAAGGGGGCGCTACACTGCATTACTCTAAAACTGTAAAATTTTCAATGTTATTATACAATATTTTTTCTTAAACTGTATTTTCGTCTTAATATAACCCTTAACTAAATGCATTTTTAATGTATTAGAAATTCTCAGGTGTTATAATCTACCCTCCTTAAAAATTTTTGTCTTCGAAAATTAGAACCTTCGTGAGTAGTTCATCTCCTTTATCCTCTTTTCCGTTCTTATCATGTTTCCTTGGTCACTAATTTCTTACTAAAAACTAAGCCTCTATCTTGGAACTCCAACAACTTTCATCATGTCACTGACATATTTCTTTAAATTGTATACTACACGTCTACTGCGCAACTCTGATCTTTCTACATCTAAGCACAATTTTCATTTATTTAATGGTTTAGCATTCCACTAATGAATGCTATTCTTGAAAATATGGTTCATTTTCAGTGAAATCGCATCATGACTATCTAAAAATTAAGGTCATCCGACCATAAATCCATAATCTTTTGGTCCTATATCCATTCTAAAATTACATTTTTTTTATAATTTTCCTCATAACATATAAATCTCTAGCTTTCATCCTCAATCTGTGAGGTTTCCGCTGCCAGATTGGGCATTATGGTCTTGATCGTGATTTCCATCCGAGCAGTTATGAGCTCATTTACATGTCTCAGCTCAACTATGGAGTGCTTAGCTCAAAGAGATCCCATAATTAGTCATCTAACGCCTGGTTGCTCTCAGGCATTCTCGTTCCATAGAGCACCGAAAACCACTTTCGGACCTCCATTATTCCGTTATCTTGATCCATTTTTCCTTGTTATATGTGTAGCTAATACAGAATAACTCCAACAGAGTAAGATTTGATCATACGAAGACACCATTGTGCGCCTAAACATCATAACGTGTCACAAGCTCATCTTCTTGATTTTTGAGCCGTCGGCCATCTGTTGACCATTATTGACCACGTTAATCATCGTTGACTCGACACCGCTAGTGGACAATAACCATTGTCGACTTGCAGGAACATTATAATATGTAACATTACATTCATTCTTTGACCTTTGCCTTTCTCATCGTTCATCCGGATGTGCCGATATCAAAGGCTATATACCCTGTATAAGCATGTAATCGTTAAATTCTAACTTTCTTTCTTACTTAAACTTAATTTACTTACTTGAGCTACGGTGTAACGGACGTATGACAGAGCGAGATGGGATGGTAGGATACTACTATGATACCACCTGTGACGACCCGCCTTTTCGGGCAGTCACTTTACTTTCACAAACATCGTTCTTAAATAATAATTTTACTTATCGTTCTTAAATAATAATCTTACTTACTTAGTAAGAAAAATACTGACTTAAAATTTTTTTTTTCTTTAAACATTCTTTAAAACCTACTTAAAAACTATTGCGACCTTTGTCGCCATTTAAGTTGAGACCTCGCTCAACATTTGCCTTTAAAACCATTTCAAATCGTTTCTTAAAACTTAATATGAAATATTTACTAAAACATATCTTAAATCTTAACCTTATAATTATATAAAATAGTTCATACACTGTATCTCAAATCTTTGACAACATTTCGTAAAGTTGAAATTTTCTTAATACTTTTAAACACTATACTAAATAGTGGAAAATATTTTGTTTGCATAGCGAAAGTAAAGAGTGGTGGTATCTATACCCAAATCTTCGTATCCGTCCTCCGCAGCACCCAGCCCCTACTGATCATCCATAAATTACCTACAGCATGAAGAAACTTTTTATAAGCTTTCGCTCAGTAAATTCAAACATAATCTCACAAAGCACTTAAACATGCTTTAAAAAATTTTTTCATAAAAACCTTTCTCTTGAAACATTTTTCATAAACGTATTTTGTAAATATTTTTCATAAAACATTTTTAAAACGTTTTTCATAATACATTTCTAAAACGTTTGTGTAAACATTTTTCATAAAGCATTTCTTATACGTTTTTCATGACACGTCGTTTATAAACCTTTTCTTGTAAACATGAAAATGTTTTCCATAAACACTTAACATAAACATTTCTCATAATGTTTTTCATAGCATTTAAATATTTCATAACAAGAAAAACAAGCAGAATTAAAATGCATGTTTTCATTTATGCTCAATTATGTACTTTTTATTATGAATGTCTTATGAACATTCTTCTCTTACTTTAACCTTCTACATTTACTATTCTTATTTTACTTTAACTTTGCATCCTTTATGCCTTAACTTTCTGTATCTTACTTTAACTTTCTATCTTCGTTCCTTACTTTCTTTATCTTACTTTAGTATTCGTACTAGCATCATTAATCATGAGATCATAAACATGATGCTTCCCTTGCAGAAGACTTGAGACCATCGAACACGAGGTCATGTACCTCACACCTTGGAGGTCAAACTTTAACTTTACTTTCATTACCTCATAACAAATAGGTTGCTACGACACTTTCCTTTTATCTTTACGTTACCTTCTTATTAAATTTAGTGAGCATATCCAATGCAATCATATCACATGCAACACACTTGCAAATCATTGCTTGTACTATAAAATCTATTGCATAGCGAATGCAACTTATTACATAACAAATGCATCACTCCAATATGTCTGAACTCTTCTTGATACCTTTCTTTGACTTATTTGTCAGCTTACCCTTTATGCAGTCCACACAAGTATCAAAGTCAGTAAAATTAGGAATACTAAGTATCCCATCATTTACTAATCTCTTTATCCTCTCAATAGAGATATGACCTAATCTATGATGCCATAACATTGAGGATTCTTCATTCATAACACATCTCTTAATGCCAGCATTATCATGAACATGCATAGAAGTATAAGAAGTTTCATTTTGTAAATTAATTTTGAAAAGACCATCAAACATTGTACCATTTCTAATAAGTTCAGATCTATAATATAAACTGAATATAGTATCTGAAAAATTAAAGGAAAAACCCAATACTACAAGCCTTGAAATAGAAATTAAATTCTTTGAAAAACTTGGAATATAAAATGTCTTTTCTAATTCTAACACAAAACCACTACTTAAAACTAATTTGAATGTTCTGACTGCCTCTACAATTTTGATATTTTTTATGATTTTTTTTTCATATTATGGAATAAATTTATGAAAAATTCATAATTTTGAATATTCATAATTTTTTGTATTTGTTATGAATATTATACAATTTTGGAATGAACGTTTTTGTTCAAAAGTTGTGAACAAATGGTTTCAGTTTCTATTTCATATTGATTGTAAAAATTTGTAACCATTCCAACATTATGGTCTCATATTTATTTTTCTATTAAACCACATTAAAACCTATAAAAATCCTTGATGGAAGGATTTCATGCATAGAGTGAAAAACATAAGTTCATGTGTTGAACTTTTCATTATTTGTTCCATATCACTTCTCACTCTTTTTAGTTCATACACCATCGTTAGAGTGTTTGAGTGTTAAAAGACTCAAATCACATTCACATAAGCTGGAGTTTTCATCTGCACAGATGCTTCCGTTTATGATTTTGATATGCATATATTTTAGCATATTAGAATCGTAGTTTTGCTTTCATTTGGTATCAGAGTAGGTTCACAATTTGTATTGCCACATAATTAAACTACATGCTTATGTTACTAAACTGTGGATATAATTTTGTATATTTATGTGCATATAATATTTATTATGTATAATTTGTGATTTAAATTATGCATGCAATATTAAGTTAAATAATTTAGTATATTTAAATTTTTTATAATAATGTGCTATTATGTTTTTGAATGTATAATCTATGCATAATAAATATTGGTACATAAATTATTGGTTCTTTGTTCATATTTATTTATTGCTTTAAGTAAATGCAATTTATTTATGAGCAAAATTTTAGAATAAATGTCTAGTGATATATATAATTTTGAATAATTAGAGAGTAGCCACATCATCTTTGATTATACAAAATTATATTAAGAGTTTGAATGACATATGGTAAAAGGACATTAAATTATGATTAATCATATGTAATATAATAAATTTTATCCCATAGAATTTTTAGTATATTTAATATGATTAGTCAGCATGATGTATCAAATTTTTTCTTAATTTACCCACAAGAATTAAGATAAAGGAATATAATTTGATAGTGTATCATGAAGATATATATATCCGTTTGAATTTAAAAATTTAGCCTACATGCAATTTTAATGTCATATTATGCATATTTTTATTGCATGTATTTATATTAGTAAAACATGACATATAACATTATAATCACAATTTAGTAACACAAGCATATATGTTTAATTATACAGCAATACAAACTATAAACCTGCTCTGATACCAAATGAAAGTAAAACTATGGTTCTAATATGCTAAAATATATGCATATCAAAATCATAAACGAAAGCGTAAAACAACACGTCTCTTGCTATTGCTCTTTGTGCAGACGAAGACTCCAACTTATGTGAATGTAATTTAAGTCTTCTAACACTCAAACACTCTAACGATGGTGTATGAACTGAAAAGAGTGACAGGTGATAAGAATCAAACAAAGAAAAGTTTAACACATGAACTTATGTTTTTCACTTTGCACATGCAGGTTCAAAAAATGAGTTACTAGGAAAGATTTTATTGTGGTTTAATGGAAGATTAAATATGAGACCTAATGTTATAATGGTTACAAATTCTTACAATCAACATGAAATTGAAACTAAAACCATTTATTCACAACGGTTGAAGAAAAACGTTCATGTTTTACATAAAGCATTGAAAATCTCAACAGTTGAATCAAAGGAATGTGTAATCGTGCTTCGCTAAGTAGAGTCAGATCCTGAGGCACATGAAGTTTTTGACATATTTTATATTTTATAGTACACATGCAAATTATTTTATAAGATGATTGTATTTTATCTATTTAAAAGAAATTTTATTTTTTGGATCTTTTAGGATATATATATATATATATGTACACACATATATATAAACCAAATCACTAATAACTATTTTAGACGGTTTGAGTTTAAGATCAAAAAAGTTTTCAATATAATTAACAAAAATTATAAACTTCCAAAAGTTCATCATTTAAAGCTTTACAACAAATTAAAAAACAGACTAAAAAGTCACAATAATACAAATCAAAGTCTACCAACAACCAAACTAAAGAGTAAAAAGTATAACTAAATAACATTAAAAAAATAATTACATTTAAACTTGGATTGTAGCTTTATACTTGTGTCGATAAACCTCTTATATGTGTAACTATAGAGTGTAGAAAAATTAATCTTATATGTACAGAACCTCTTTAATAACCAATAAAAAAGTTAACCTATATAAAAAATAATAAAAATTATCTTATATAAAATATATTTTAAAAAAATTATTTATAAGGTGGTTTGGAGATGGTTTGGGTAGGTAGTTTAAGTAGACAATTTGAGCGATTTGTGGGGTTCAAACCACTAACCAAATCACTCAAATTTATTTGTGTAAAAAACCACCCAAGGCATCTAAAAATTCACAAAAAAAAAAAAGGATCGGAATGGTTTGAATTGAACGGTTTAAGCAGTTTGAAAATTTTTTTGAACATCTCTAATCGTGCTTTCCTAAGTGGAGTTAGAGAACCTGACATATAAGAAGTTTTTGACACACTTATTGAGATCAAAACGTCTTTAACATTCAGATTGGCTTGACTAAGTCACTGCTTTTAAAATTGAGGTCGATATATAGTGCCTAATTGACAACTTGTCGAGAGGCCATGTTTTTCATATCTAACCATATGGATGCCATTGATGTACTTGAACTCCATATCCATGAGAGTGCCGAACTCATGAGCGACCATGAATATTGCCGCGACATTTTTTTTTCCCTAAGAGAGGGATTTTCTTAAAGAAAGAAAACTAAATTCAATTTAGTAAAGTACCATCTACATCCACCAAAAGAAAAAGGCAAAAAGAAAAAATGAGAAGAATATTAAAACGTAAAATAGCATGCTTTAAAACTTTTTACTTTTTATTTTTTATTTCTTCGATGTTTTGGCTATTTGTTCTACTTTATGAGGTGTTGAAATGGTGATCACGAACAGTGGGAGGTTATTTACATTAATATTGTGGTGTTCATTTAATATTAATTAAAAACTATCCAGAAAAAAAAATAAATTAAAAACTATACACGTCTGGCTTTGCGTTTTTCCTGCTTTGGCTTTTTGCTCTTTTATTATTAGTTTAGGTGTAGTCTACGGCGTGGAAGAGTCGAAGGTGATGTTAGCGGGAATCATGACCACTCATTTGATTTATTCATTTTCTTACATTTGCTTTCGCTTTAATTACTTCACAAAATCTGATTAACCATGCATGTTCCGGGGAAAACAAAAAAGAAAAGAAAAACTACGTATTAAGTTATCAATTCAATCTGGGTACTCATAATTATTAGGGCAAAGAAAAATATAACAGTATTAACAAAAAGAAAAAAGAACAAAATATAACATATTCCATAATCATTGTTGTGGTTATCTCTGATTTGCTCCATTTTTTAATTAAATAAGCTGCTTCCTTACTCTCTCTCTCTATCTCTGCTTGCTTTTTTTTTTTTTTTTTTGAGGAAACGTTGCTTCATTTTTCTAGTTTGCTTTGAAAGTACGTATATCATATATATATATATATATATATATATATAAAGTGATCATTATGGGTCATAATATCTCTTGTTGATCAAAATTGTTAGAAGAGAAATTATTTAGCTAGTGATTCATTAAGACATACAGACAAGAAGTTTTATGTGTCAATCTCCAGACAAATTGGAGAAAAGATATAAACAAAAATCATCACATTTACGTACAACACAATATGCAAGTTCGTTGCCCTAAAATTTTGCCGTACACACAATATTCAAATTTACATATATATATATATATATATATATTACATTTAAAATCAGATACGTATAGAACCTTAACAACCATATCACCCAGCTATTTTTTTTTTTTTTTTTATATAAACGCAGGGGGAATGTCACCACTTTCAAGTGAGACTTAGCATGACTTGAACCTTCAACTTATGGTTGAGATAGAGAGACTTATAATCAACTAAGTTACCCTCAGTCGTCCACCCAACTTATTTCCTGATCAACATATCTCTTATATCTTTCAAAGCATCACTTTGAAATAAGAAAGAAAGAAATGAAAAGCATAAATTAAGGAAAATTAGAAGACTAGGATGCACAAGATCACATGTACAATTATAGTATTCCGTGATTGTTGTGTAATTAGCATTGACATTACTTTAAACAATGAGGGACGACAAAAGTAAAGCCCCACTGAAGCAAGATATATATTTCTATTTTTTATATATTTGAAAAGCTGGAACAAGATATTTAGCTTATCGTATCCTCAAAATATATTATATTATTTCCAGACCCTTATTATTATGCCATATTTACGTTGAAGGCATTGAATAGCTTATCTCACTGTCCCGTGTGATTTCGACACGTACCTACAAATAGAGATCGAGGCGTTTACTATTGTTTGAATATTATTATATATGTATAATTTTGAAGCAAAATCTCGTTAAATTAAAAGAGAAAATAGAAAATAAAAAAATTAAATGCAAATCATGCTTGCGCATGCATTATGCACTTTGAACAATTTTTATCATACGTTGTTCAAAATTATATTTCGGTATATACAGTTATAAGAAGTTGATACATGTAATTACTTACATGTTCATAGACTTACTTAAAGATTTTTACAGGAATTAATATTTCTATTTTTAAAGTGATAATCGATCATTTAAAATATCCTAATCAAAAAAATTTCTTAACCTGCTACTAGGTCGTTTAATATTTACATGTGAATAGCTTGATATAAGGCATAAAAGGGCAATCATGGTTAAATATAACTCTGGATCCTGGTCTTCTAGCTACTAAGCGATTAAGCATAATTTACTGGCAAGGCATACTTCAAACAAAAAATAAAAAATAAAAAGTAAAAATAAATGTATGCATAAATAAAATCTAAATTAAGAAGGGTGCAGCTTCCTAAATATATGTTATTCTAAACAAATAATTAATGATACACCAGGATCATTTATTTAGCTTGTAGACATGAACATTTTGAATTAGGGGAGCTTTTTTGTTCCAGAAAGTAACCAATTCTTTCCTTCTTTTTCTTAAAAAATAATAAAAATAATATAAGGAACGCATCAAGTCGTTGAAGTTTGAATCACGTACTAATTGTAGCCAATAAGTTGGCGTATATATGTTTTGACGTATCATTTGCTTTATGTAGTGGGTCCCAGCAACAGTTAGATTAGATTTGTCACATGGGATTTGCGCAAAATCATGTCAGAGGAGCGGTACTAACTTTTGAATAATCTCCACGCATGTCTCCTGGTAATTATATTATTTGCATAATATCTGGGAGAAGCATAGGAGTGGCTTTTTAAATTATTGGCTTCAGTAATTTACTACTTTTATGTATCATCGGATTTTTTTGAAATTAATATATATTCTTGCTTAACCTAGTAAGCTGAAACTGTCTTAACTTCAAATATCTCCTATGTTTTCTCAAAAAAAAAAAAAGGAAAGAAAAAAAAAAAAAAAAAAAAGCCCTCCAATTCTTACGAGTCCTGAGCAGGATAACGACACCATTGCTAAACGTGTTAACGTATGCGTTGTATAGTTGTATTTTAATGGAGCGGATTCAAAGACGGGACTCTATAACTTTTTAACAACAACAACAATAATCATTTATATTTTGCCAATATATTTGACATTCCTAGTCTTAAAATGATAAAAGAGTCACCCGCCTGCTGACATCATCTCCAGATCTTAAGATTAGCTTTTCTCTGGCAAAAAAAGTAAAGAAAAAGAAAATGTTGAGGTTAATAACTAATCTTTTTTCTTTAAGAAAATAGTTGTACATTAATTTCTTAAGCCTAACTTTATCTTTTTTAGGAGAAAATAAGTAGTCTTTCTTTTCCTTTTTTGCTTGAATACATAAACTACGGCTAGCAATTACAGCTGGTAATCAGCTGTAATATGCATGGAAAAAGGTTACCTAAAGAAGACTTTAGTGATGATATTTCACCACATGTCATCGTTAAAAAATTTTTAACAACGACAAAACGTAATCTTTAATAATTCATCGCCAAAAAAGTTTGCGTTGTTGTTAAGTTTTAGCAATGACAAGTAGTCGTTAATTCTTGAGGCCCTGAATAGATGCAGTATGATGTCAACGTTTATAGCGATGACAAGTTTGAAAATTATTGTCTCTAAATATTTTAATTTTTTAATAATTTTTAAACTGTAATGAGTTTTTAGCGATGACAATGTTATGGTTATAGATTTTTCATATAGTAATTAGCGACGACATCTAACCTTTTTAATAATTAATTAATTATAGTTACATAGTTAATTTTAATTTAATTTTAGTTATCGAATTATTTGATTTGAATATAAATTTTTTATTAAAAATTATTTTCATTTATTTTTTAATATTAATTGTAATTTAATTGAAATTATTGGAATGAAATTATAAATAATAAAAACTCTAAAATTAAGATAAAATAACATACAAAAAATCAAATATACAGTACATAAAACTAAATAACATAACAGAAAATAAAATGCACACTACATGGTCTAATGGTAAATAAAAAATAATAAAAGGTTAATAAAATACGTTGTATCTAATCAACTAAATTAACATTTTCATCTTCTACCTTTCTTCATCAACAAAAGACACAATACCCGTTGGGGGTGGAGGGATGTTAACACTAAGTCCTGAATTGAGTTGCCTTATTTGAGCAACCAGCTCCACATTACTGCTATATGTTTGTACAAGCCATTGTTGCACGTCGGGATGTAACTACATATATGGAATCCGGACTGTGATCCAGAAGAAGAAGAAGAACTAGAACTTGACTGCCTTTGACTCAGTCTAGGTCACACTTTGGTTCGATGATTTCTATGCAACCTCAACACATCTTCAAGTATAGCAACCTCATCAACAACATAAGTGGAAGAGCTTGATTTGGACTACAACTTTTGAGTTTGTGTCTCCTTAACCATCAGGCCCTATAATTAAGAGTAAAAAATTATTAATTACAAATAAAATAGTTATTAAATAAGATCATATTTAAAGATATGACTATAATATATTTACATATGCAGCCTTTGCAGCCCCGTTGGCCTAATCCTTACCCTGGCGAAAATGGCATGCCAGTTGTCGATCAACGACTACGCCTAGCATGTCTTGAAGTTCATCTGTAACGTTGAATTGATATTAGATTTCAATTATTTAAATATATCAAATTTTGTTCAATTTTATGTCATTATTTATAATTGTCACTTATAAATTATTATTACTCAAATGTCAAATAATGATTCACTATTAAATAATTATTTTTCATTATTACTTGATAATCTAATTATTATTTCTTTTATGTTTAACAAATTATTAATAATTAACCACTTATCTAAATAATTACTACTTAATTACTACTTATTAATTGTTAATTATTATTATTATGTTTAATAAATTATTAATTATTAACCACTTAACTAATTAATTATTATTACTCAATTATTACAATAATTATTATTACTTAAATATTTAATCCTCATTAAAACTAAACTTAATTTCTAATATTCCTTAAAAAAATTATTTTCAAATTAACAACTTATTCAAAAAACAACAACCATATACAAAAATAACAAAACATAATCAACATATTCACTATCTACTAACATATCCTATGCATTTAAAAAATAAAAGAAACATAATCACACATATTCCAAAACATATCCAAAACTAAAAACCAAATATAAAACAACATATTCCAAATTTATCAAAGCCCTATCACATTATCAAGAAACTAACACATTAACAACTAATTAATATTAAATAAAAAATTTTAAAAAATAAAACTCATATTTTAATCACCACAATAACAGGGTAATTACATAATGAGGAAGCAACAGTAGACAGCAACTTATGGTGGCGAACACCGGTTGATGGCGATAGATATAGAGATTTAGGGTATAGAGAGAGTAATATAGGGAGGGAGGAGGAAGGATAGGGGCAGCCAACAATGGGAAAGGTCGACAGCAGGACTAGACCACCGTGAGGCAAGGCAGGCAGCTGATAGAGTGGGTGCAACTGACAAGGCAATGCTTGGAATAGAGAGAGAAAAAGGAGGAGGAAGGAAGACAGAGGTAGCGGGGTAGTCGATGGTGACAGCTACGATGGGTGGCAACGTGATAGAGGGAAACTAAGGGTAGAGAGAGAAAGAGAAGAGGTAGACAGAGGGAGGGTCTAGGAAAACGGAGAAGAAGGCTAGAGGCTCAGTGGTTATAAATTAAAGTCAACTTTTAGAAACGACTCATAAGTCTTTTAGCGACAACTTTTAGGTCTTTTAGCAATGACTCGTAAGTCTTCTAGCAAGGGCTTAATAACCACATCGACGGCTTAGTGGTTATAAAATTAACCCTAAAGTTAACTTTTAGCAACGACTCTTTAAGTCTTTATGTTGTCACCAAAAGTCTCGAAATTATCTGATCCTGCTACTATTTATTGCCTCAATTTCAATTTTTTTTTTGGAAAAATGTGTCATTGCTAAAAATGCGTGCTAGCTTTCTGAGGCGCCAAAACTTACGTCCTTCCTACCCGAACTCCATCCAATTTTTACAACCAACTTTTTAGCAACAACAATGGAAAAGTTTTACCGCCAGGTGCTCATTTTGGGTTTTTAGCGACTGTATGTCATTGCTAAAAATAGGGTCCCCTTTTCCTTTTCCATTTTTCTAAAGGTTCCTCATCCTTGTTTTATTGTGACGACTTGTCATTGCTAAAGCCTTTGTTTCTTGTCATGTGAGTTGAAATACTGCTTGAAGTACTTATCCAAAAGATTTTTCTTTGTGTATATATGTTGAAAATGTTTACATGTAATGTCCAATTAAACTTCCAAAATCAATATCGAGTTTCCCTGTTTATTTATTGAACAATTAGGTTTTTTTGCTATATAATTCAAATTGGTCTTCAATCGTATTTATGGTGGTTGCTAGACACATCAACTTTAATTTTATCTTTTTTATTTACTAATGGACATGACACTTAAGTTGCCATTTTTTATTAATTAATAGATGCTTAGCTTTTTTTTCCTAACTAAAAGGAGTTGTTATTCTTTTATCAGTAAATATTTAAAAGATTGTTGACAAGACAAAAATTGCATCTTTTATCTTTTCATAAAAAGTATGTACTTCTCACTTTATACAAATATATTTCTTGCGCATTTTACATTAATTCTTAGTCAAATTCACATAAGTCCATGCCTAACTCTCTCACCTTTAAAGATAACAATAGCCTATGGATAGGATTCCCGAAAATGCAGAGCATATGAGATAGTTAGGTTTGGTATTTATATGAATTTGACTAAAGAATTAATGTGAAATATAAAAAAGGAGAAATATAATAATATAAGAATGTCATGTACACAAATATATTTTTTATTTGGCGTGTGTACCATGCATCTAGCTACTAAAATACTTTTTCTTATTCCAATCTTTAGAGAGACCAAAGACCTTCATCATATCTTGGAATTTCCATATTATTACGCAGTGCCTTATGACCAATTGAATGGAGTACTTCCTATAATGACCCAAAAAAATAAAAGTAAAAATTGATTGATGAAGTACTTCTTTCATCGACAGATTAATATTTGATTATTGTTTTGTAAAATGCTAAGTTGAAAAGGACGTGCTTCATGTATTCGTATTGATCATCTTTCCAAAAAAAAACCTAAAAAGTAAAAAAAAAAAAGTTTCAGAAGAAAGAAAAAGGAAAAAAACATTTTGAAAGCTTAAAAGGGAAAAAAAAGTTTAAAAAACCTAAAAAGGTTTTGACCGAGAAAGGAAAAAAAACGTTTAAAAAAATGATGAAATGTTTTGAGTTTCGAGCATATGCAAATACCACGTAAAACTTATTATCTTTACATATTTATGTTAAAGAATTAAAGATGTTAGCTTAAATTTTTAGTTTTTTGGTTAACTTCTTCTTCTTCCTCTCTCTCCCTCTAAAAGCAGTTGGTTGGACAAAGAAATAAAAAAGGTGTTATATTTACATATTTAGTCAACGTTTTCCTCATCCTCTCTCCATCTCTTCCCTTTGAATATTTGGGTATGCTAACTATAAAATGGTGCAAAGCTAGCTACAAGGTTTGGAAGACAAAGCTAGCTAAGAAACTAAAGAATCTCTTTTCTTCTTTACTTTTCTTCTTTTCTCGCATTTTCTATCTCCCAGCTTGTATTGGTGTCATATACATAAACAATGGCAGAGATTTCTATGTCTAGCGAAGACCACATTATGCATGTTAACGGTGGAGAAACCCAATCCAACAACGAACTAGTCGTTTCTACTCCAATAGTACCCCTCACGCAGAAGGTATAATATTTCAGTCATCAATTCTTTATTTTCACTTTTCCTTTTCATTCATATTATATGGTCAATTACACTGCAAAACACAGAGCACTTATAATTATTTTGATGTAATTTACAACCGTACATTTCCTGCAGCTTAACTATATTTGTAGCAAACATATTCTGCTTTTTTTTGGCCATTCTTATGTCTTATTTTCTCTCGTTATTTATAATCGAAACTTCAAAATATAAACGATATCGTGGATATTTTTATCTGTACTTAGAAGATAATAATTTTCAACGTTAGTTTTTATATCAGATAATTATGTTATACTAATTTACATAATATTTAATTAATTCCCATATAACTATTTCTTTACCCACAACTATATGTGATATTGTGAAGTCGTTAATTAGATTTTTTTTTTTGGGTTTTTTTTTTGTTTTGTTGGGGGGGGCGGGGGCGGCGGGGGCGTTGTATAGTTGATTGCGGAGCTACTAGCCACCTACTTCTTCATATTTGCTGGTTGCACCTCAATCCATGTAAACATAGACCAGGATAAGGTGGTAACATTCCCAGGGGTTGCCGTAGTTTGGGGATTGGCTTTGATGGTCATGATCTACTCAGTTGACCACATCTCCGGTGCCCATCTTGATCCTGCTGTTACCATTGCTTTTGCCGCTATCAAGAGATTTCCATGGAAACAGGTAAACCCTCAAGTAACCTGCACAAACATTTAATCTCTCACATTCAAATTGTCGAACTCATAAGCAGATCAAAGTAAAAATTAAATCGCACATGTAGCCCTCCTAAAAAAAATTTATATGACCGGTAGTCTCGTTAAATTCTACTACATAAACTTATAAACTCATATTGAAAAACAGGAATTAGAGAAAATTAGCACATCCTCAATTCATATCAATTGTGCATAATTAATGTTAATATATAATATGATGTTAATTAAGATACCTTTGTTTCATGCGCAATTTAATTAAATTGTATATACATGATATCATATCGTCAATAGCCGTGTGAGTTCATTTATTTCACGTAACAAATATAACAATCAACATATCCTAGTGCTTTAAAAAAGTGCCCACACACTAGCCAAATATGCTATTACAATTAGATTAATTGTTTTTGGTCGTTTATTAGTCGCTTTATAGTTGAAGATTTCATACGTGATAAATAAAGTCCTCCTGTTTCTCACCAAAAAGAAAAAAAATAAAAAAAGTGCCTCACGTATGCCATTGGAATCTAGTGTTTGTTAGTCAAAGAATTACTATTTTTTAATTTTTTTTTCTTTTTTTCTTTTCTTTTTTTACCAAATAAATATATTATATAGAGATAATATATATATATATATATATATATATATATCCATCTGGATGCACCGCAACAAAGCGTATTATATATATATGTGTATATATACATTGCTGAAAGAAATTTTGACGCAAAATATTACTTCTCACGGGTTCTAGTTAAGTTGTAACATACATGTACAATTTTATAGGTACCAGCATACATAGCAGTTCAAATCGCAGGAGCAACGCTTGCAAACGGCACACTTAGGCTGCTGTTTAAAGGCAAACACGATCATTTTGTGGGGACAGTTCCATCTGGCTCTGATTTGCAGGCTTTTGTCGTTGAATTTATTATTGCATTTTTCCTCATGTTTGTTGTCTGCGGTGTTGCCACTGATAACAGAGCGGTATTTTAATAATTTGCTCATTCCATATGAATATTATGTATAATATACTACATGTTTGACATACACTCATGTGGGATTTGAGAATAATATCCAATCATTAATTGTTTATTTTTTTATTAATATGTCTTCCAAAGGGTTTGTGCAACAAATTTTATATGTAACATGAGTTATCGTAACAGGCTTTTAATATCTTTGTTTGACCAAATGTAATATATATGGAATCTCACAAGTGTTTTATTATTTTTTATTTCTTTTTGCTCCTCGTTTTATGCAGATCGGAGAACTTGCTGGGCTTGCAATTGGATCAACAATTCTTATCAACGTGTTGTTTGCAGGGTATTAACGAAACCTATTAGTCTGGTTTGGAAATGTCGTTACAACTTATTAGTTCTAACTGTTATAGTGTAAAGCTCTTACATTTTATAATATAAAGTAAAAATAAACTATAATATAAAACTTTTACATGCTACAATGTTTTGCTTCTAACTCATAGTTCTACATTCCCATGCACGAATTACAAACATATGCTAGGCACAATCCAAGAGTAAAAAAGAATAATAATAATAATAAAAGAAGACACAAAAAGTAATCAAATACTGCCATTCAGGAAACGCTTCTAGTTGGCTTCCATTCCTTTTCCCTTTTTCTCAATTGCTTTTGTTTCCTTATTTTAAACAGCTACCTGTTACGTACTTATCTTAGGCCATGTTAGATATGGCTTTTAGAGATACAAGAAAGAGAAATAAAACTATGACTTTTTATCCAAGTATGCTTTGGGACCATATTTTTTTAAATAAAACAAGAATGATATTTAAATGAACTAATAAGAAAAAAGAATTATAATAAAGTTAATAATATGAAATCTTTTTTTACTGTCTCGGATAAGATTCTTTCTTTTTTTTTTTTTTTTTGTTAGAATAGTTCTCTTGAGGAACCACATTTTGTGAAAGAGCCAAAACTCTTCTGGATGGAAGTTTCAAAGCAACTTTTGGACCCCTAGATAACTCAGTTATAAAAAGCAATGTGAAACAAGTCACTTTTTTTTTTTACAACATAATTTCTTCATCCCACTAATGGTCATCACAAATAGAATTAATTTGGAACGTTTTGCTAAACATATATTAATTGTGTATGCAGGCAAATTTCTGGTTCATCCATGAATCCGGCAAGAAGCTTGGGTTCGGCAATAGTATGGAACAAGTACACCGGAATATGGATTTACCTTACAGCACCAGTTATTGGTTGTACTTCTGGTGCATGGACCTACAGCTTAATCCGCTTTACCCAAAAACCAGTGCGTGAAATAACCAAGAGTGGCTCTTTCCAAAGGGGTTTTGGACGCAATTAACAATAATTCCATTTTGGTGATAATAAAATAGACATGCAGAGATATATACGTGATAGCAAACGATATATATATATATATGAATAATTCCTACGTGATATAATTGTTGTTTAGACTTTACTTAAAACTATTCTAAGAATTTATATTGGATTAATGGGGTATCGTAATATTATAGTGAGCATCCGAATATTCAACGTTATTGTAGTGTTTCAATTATGGTATTTGATATTATCTTAGAAGATTTCAAAAGCTGTAATTTGTTCTATCTAAGATTGAAAGAAGTTCTAGACTTATTAAATTCTTGTTTTTTTTTTTTTTTAAGCAATCGTATTTTATCCCATAGGTTACAATCCCGCCACTAATAAAACTACGAGTCTTAATATATAAAGTACACTATACATGAGTAGTGAAGTTTTAAGGGATGAAAAAGGGTGGTTTCATTCCTATTATTTGCTTATAGCACCATAGACTAAATTTGTGTAGGGCCTAGTCGGCCCAACCCACCATTCGGAAGAGGCCCAATAAGCAATGGGAGACAGGGTTAGCTTGCCCAACTCATTTTTCGGTGCCAAACGGTCTAATCACTCCAAAGGGAGGGTTAGACTTTGAGTTCTACCGCCACTAAGAACTGCTCAAAGTCAACAAAAAATGTTGTGCCGAAGCTAACCACTTGGGGGGTGTTTAGCAATAGTTTTCACCACTCAATTCTCACCACAAACTCAGTTATAAACAGTAAAAAGTTCTCACATGCTATAGTAACAATAAAAAAAAAATTACTACAGTATAAAACTCTTACATGTTACAGTAAAAGTGGTTCCCATCATTGGTTCCCACTACCCTTTCAAGCACCCACTTAATCATTGGAGTTAGGGGTAAACAAAAAATCAGACAATTCAATGAATCTAGTTTAACTTACCCAATAGAATCTAAGATAATCTGAATACGAATAAAAATTTTCATTAACCCATCCAATCCGGTTTTTATTGGGTGGATTTGGGTTAAGTTTTTCAAAATTTGATATAATTCGAACACACCCAATGTAAAATATATAAATATTTGTTACATATATTGTAATTTAATTTCAAATGGTGTTTAGGAAGTGTAATTAGAACCATGGTTGGAATTCATTTTGGTTCAAAAATATTATAGCATGTGAGAACTTTATACTGTAGCAACTTTTTTTTTTTTTACTGTAACATGTAAGAGATTTAATACATTTTGGTGGTTGAAGTGTACTTTGTCACCAAAGATGGTTAAGGTGCAAGCTCTGAAGGAATCTAAAGAAGTTATGCCAGATAATGCATTGATCAAATCTTGCTATATAAGGTATATATTTTATATTAATTATTTAAAAAGTTATTATGTTTTATGGTAGGTGATAGATCTTACATTATGGATATAGAGAATATTTGAGTGCAGATGTTTGGAGTTGGAGATTAGTAATTGTGCAATCTGTTGTGGTTGATGTTTATTGACTAAAAAGATTTTTTTTTTTAGTGTTTAGTATGGTTTGTTTGTTAGATATGACTTATGTATTTAAGCTTTGTTAGATATCTAATATGTGATGAATTTTAATTTTTTTATATATTTCTTATTTTGGTAAATTATTAGTTTGATTTTTTATTGCTTCTTTATAGTTCTCAATTCAATCAACCCACCCAATCCACCTGAACTTTAATTGGGTGGATTGCTTTTAAAGTTTGGGTTTATTGAGTAGATTAGATTTAAAATTAACCTACACGAACTTTGTTTGGATGGTGAAAAAATCCCTAAAATCCACCCAACCCACCCAAAGTTAAGAGTAGTCTATTAGATTAACATATTATCAACATCATGTCTCTTGTTTTTGGTGTCGGTCTTTGGAGTAATCTACCAAATTAGTATTTGTAATTCACAAAATTAACTATATAAATCCAAAAATATTAATTACCTAAAATTACACAAAAGTCCATTCCAACAACCAAATTACCAAAAAAATTAAAATAAAAAGGAAAAAAAACACATCCTCAGAATATTTGAGAAAATACCATGGAAGAAAATATCGGTGTCGATGAAAATATTGATACTCCAATTATACGAAAATATAAAAAAAAATATCGATATGGGTGGAAATATCGAAAAAATTTACGAAAGTTATTGAAATTTACATTAGAACATGATTTTAATACTTTCTAGTAGCATAAACATTAAAAAGATACATACATAAACAAGCTTTACATTAAAAAAAATCATACATATTACATTTCTTAATACCAAAAGGAAGTTCTATGAGGCTCAAATGTGGTCAAGATCTCATCTTAATTCAAATAGTATTGGTAGCATGACATATTATTTGAATAATATTAACATATTTACGAACATGCCACATATAGGTTTGTTGATCATTTCTCATTGTATTTCCATAAATTAGAAATTGTGAATTCTCTCAATTGTTTGCCTGAGAAGGCGGTGCTATATTCGAATCAATGATGAAAATATCAATATCGATAGAAATATCAATACTCTAAATTTACAAAAATTTTGAAGAAAATATTAATATCAGTGGAAATATTAAAAAAATTACAAAAACACTAAATATTTGTTTTATATTGAAATTTTGATATAAACTACGATTGTTAAAAAAAATACCCTACAACCCCTGATAAATCTATACTTTTACTGATTTATTCTAGTATTAACCAAAATTTTCTTTAAATTTTAGCGTTTAGACAAAAATTTCTCAATATTTTTAAAATTTCCTCCGAAATTTTAAAATTTCTTAAGTCTCAAAACATCCTCTAAGATTACCTCTCAAAATTTTTTAAAATTTTCGATAAAGATCAGAAAAAATTGTTTACACCCAAAAGATATATTGGGACTTTCAAATTATAAAAATTTTGGTGGAAAATTTGAAAATATTGGAGAAATTTTTGTCCATGGAAAATACACAAAATCACAAAAACAAAGAACTAGTGAGGTAATGGTCATACGGCTAGGATCTTGACGACGACTCATCACACAACTAAGATATTGTCGGTTAGCCCCTTGTGCAACTTCATTTTGGTAGCTGCGTCCTCACCCTGTCAAATCTTGGTGACATGCCGATTTCTACAAATCCCGTGATCACAAACAAGTTAATTGGCCTTGACAATCAAACGGTACATGGAGTGACAAGGGGCCTAAATCACAACGCATGAAGAGATATATATTTCGTGCTTGTCTCGTGCCTCAGCCAGAGCGGCCTTGCACTATTCTGACCGTAGTGATCTCCATCAGTCCCTAAGACTAGGGTTTGAGGTACCAACGTAAGTTCCTGAACTATGAGCATTGTGACATCTTAGTTCATGAACTTTTTTGCAGTTTTAGTCATTGATTGTAAAAGTGATAGTGAATTTTGACAATTTAATAGAGATAATAATGTCCATCAAACGATAACTCAAAATTTTACATAAATAGTTTACATTAAGTGTACATTGTTTCTTACTGTTAAAAGTCCTTAAAAAGATTTCATATTTTACTTAAAGTAATTATTTATGTAAAACTTTCAGTTATTAAGGGATAATTATATAATTATGTGATATTTACTTGAGAAATTTTCAAATCCAAAAGCACTCTGTAAGTTAAGGTATTTTTGTCAGCTCAAAATAAATCTCAGGTTAAAAATCAGCGATATAGTAATCTTTAAAACAACCAAGTCACATTTCTAAAACGTATATTTAAGACAAAGTAAGTCAGCATTCATCTATGCGAATAAAAACGACGTAAGAATGACATCCGACTGCGATAATAAAAGTGCAATATATATTTTCTTTTCGCCCATAATTTGATCATGGGAAGGAGTCATATTGGGATTAACAACACTATCTACTGCTTTGTAAAAGTTTAATTTTCTTGTCTTATTATTTTTTTAATAAAACGGTCAAAAATTCCAACAATAACAATTTTCACCTTTTTTATATAGCTACTTTTTCCGTACTTCCCTGACTAACGCGTTATATATGCCTAAACTTAAAAAAAAAATCATTTGATTATGATCGTGTCCATGCAGTTGGACCAAACCAATCAAGTAGGTACTTAGATAGTCGCCAAATCTATACAAATATATATATATATATGTGTGTGTGTGTGTGTGTATATATATATATATATATTTGCGCGCGCTTTTATATAAAAAGGAGGCAAGAAGGGGCAGTTTTTCAATGAAGGTAACACATTAGGAATGGTATGCACGCAGGTCATTGCCCGCCACTAAAACCCAAAACCCTTTTGGTAAGTCTATCTATTAAAGTCAAAAAAATAAATTAAAAAAAAAATATCTCCATAAATTATGGGAGCTGGATCTAGAGAAGAGAAGACTTTAACTAACACACTAACTAGTCAAGTATCTATCAATTTCAAAAGTCAATGTGAAAGCGCAAGATTACAAGAATAATAGAGGAACCCAACAACCAAAATTACTCCAAGCTTTAATCTCGGCACATGCCATCTACCAAACATGGCTTTGAAATGGGAAAAATAGTAGTGAATAGTGGGGGGTTAAGTTTGCGCATCTGCATGCGCACGGACAAAATTTTATGCTTTTTGGTTAGCCATTGTTTATTGAGTATGTGATATGCTTAGAATTTAGGTCTATTGTAAATTGAGCACCGCACTTGTGTTGGAAATTAAAAAGGTGTTTGATTGGAGCATGCACTAAGCTTCTGCTTTTATTAGTTTAAGAATTTACTTTAGAAATTTTGTAACATTAATGGCTTGCGGGGACTCATTGAGGGGAAGAAATTACGAGAACTTTGAATAGCCAGCAAAAGATAAGGCACGTATATATATATATATATATATATATATATATATTAATCATTGATGATAGACCATTATAATAGGGAAATTGTCACAAATATGTTTTTTTTTTTTTTTGGTAACGATAAACCTCAATTGAAGGTATATATGGTACGAAAATTGTATCATGGGGAGTTCAAGAAAGTCATTGAGGAATCTATAAAGTATTTGGAAAATGATTAACCACAAGCACTCTAAAAGAGATTTGAAAAAAAAAAAGTACATATTTTAGCAGAAAAATTATATAGCATGTATAAATATATATATATATATAAACACACACATATATATCTCTTCTGTAGTCTTATTTTATGAAGAGCAAATAATGTACAACACCAGACGTTACTAATTACCGGCTTAGGCCAAAAATAAAATTCACCACTAAATTGTATATAGAATGGTAACTACGAAGTCAGAATGGCATACGCACGCAATTTTATGACTATATCATGAAATCACGATCATGTGGATCACATATTGGGTATCCGCTTTTAGAGTTCTTACATTAATTAAGAGAAAGAAATAACATTACTCTTTGATAAAAGAAAAAGAACGCTGAAAAGTTGTGTAAAATGAATCGTAGAATGAGACAAATTATGTAATAAGAAGAAAGAAACGATGTTATGTTTTTATCATAGTATAAGTCAATGTATATAGAGGTAAAGTACATATAAAAAGAATCACCAACAGGATATAATTAAATCGATTATGACACTATTCTATTATTTAAGTAGTAATATTTTATTTTTTAATCTAATTTATTTTATTTCATTATTGCACCGTAAGGTATTAGCACATATATGCCATTAAATTCTCTTGAATATGCACTCATATATCCATGGCCTATAATATTTTCAAGTGTATGCATTTGATGTCCTTAATTTGCCATCCTACCAAGCCTTCAAAACTGATGTCTAGCTTTTTTCTTTTTCTTTTTCTTTTTTTGCTTATGACACATGACTCAATGAAAAGTAGGTAAAAGCCTTATTATGGCACATCATTCAATGGAAAGAAAATGTAACCAATTAAACAACATTTTAAATTTTTTTAATTTTGGATATAGCTTGGGTTCTTGGATCAGCGGAAATTTTTTGTGAGAGACACTTGGTAAAAATAGAAAAATCTAAATTTTATTAACATATGGGTAGCGGTTACATCAATAAATATAATAGGTATAAGTAGTATTAATTACAGGGATTTAAATTCTTTGTTTAATTTCAGTGTCTTAAATAATATCTAATCAATCTCTATACTTTATTTAATAAATTTGAAATAGTCTAATTAAAATTTATATGTTTTTTATTAAATAATGTATCATAATATAATTGATTGGACATTATTTAAAACTTTTAAAATTATATACAACTAATCAAGCCAAAAACTGAGTAGGTCATTAATAAAGTATGGATCCTATAAGCAGACCCTAGTTGCTGTTGGGCCTACTCTTTAGGAGGATGGCAGCATTTTGCTACTCAGCACTATCACAGCGCCAAAATTTTATTCTCTTTTTTAACAAAGTTTTGAAAGGACGGTAGAAACTCTTGGTTAAAATTATTTTTACTGTAGTATATAAAAGCTTATATTGTAGCAATTTTTTTATTGTTACTGTAGCATGTGAAAGTTTTACACTATTTATAACTGAAAAGTGATTCCCACCACTTTTACGAAACAGAGGTTTAATCTCAGCATAATAAAAATTTTGGCGTTGTGATAGTGATGAAAAACAAAATGCTGTCATACTCCTAATTTTTATTGGAACTAGCACGCGATAAGAAAAAAATAAAAAACCTACAATTTGCCTTTCTTTTATAAGAGTTTTTACTGCGTTTTTAGTTTTTATAACAATATCTGATTTTGCAGATTGCATAGGAGGTAATCACTCTCCACACTTATCCTAACCATAAGGATTCATTTAGAAGAATCTTTGACATTTTTTCAGAAGAAAGGATTTAGTTAGAAAATTATTTGATATTTTCCCAGAAGAAATTATAGGTTGTTTGGCAGTTCTAAGTTTTAACTCATAAGTTTTAACTCAAACAATGTAAAGCTCTCACATACTACAGTATTTTTAATTCTTACTTACTTCCTAAACACCCTATTAATCCGCACATCCATTATATCACAACACCATTATGCTTGTGTGATACACCAATTAATAAAGATTTTATATTTTTGTGATTGATATTTATGAACTTAATCTGATTAAGTTTCCCTCTCCTATTATATTTTACCATAAATGCTTTACTTTCAATTGTTATAGGTACTCTACTTAAATCTTTTTATAATAAATGTTTTTTATCTTTTTAATCTTAGCCAACATTTTTAATGCCCATTATACCAAAGCAATATATTTTTCCTTTAGAAAACAGACATATATATATATATATATATATATATTTATTGTTGTGTATTTATGAGATACATATTGATGTACCTCGTCTGGAGTCCAGCTAATAACAAGGATTAAACGGCCTCACATAGTGCGTTACCTTGATACTGTTACACGGTCGGTTTCATCACAAATTTTCAAAAAATAGACGTAAACGTGTCACATTGGCCAGCAACACCGATAGAGACGCAACAACGGGCCGGACCTTATGGGCCAGCCCAGACTGTCCTGCTACAATGATAGACCGGGCTGGCACGGCCTGATACTATTCATGACTCGACTTGGCTAGGCCAATATATATCAACCCATGGGCCGGCCCGACACAGCCCATGAAAAACATGGGTCGGCCCGACACGGCCCATGAAAAATCATGGGCCGGTCCGGGCAAGGCTAGGCTAGCCCGTCTAGGCCCATAATGTGCCGGCCCATCCCGGCGAACAATATTTTTTTATGTTTTTTTTTTGTTTTTAGTAATTTTATAAACATCTTATGTATAATTATCTCGATTGTACTCTTTTTTCCTTACTAAGATTTCGTTCCACTGGTTTTCCTTGGAAAGGTTTTTAATGAGGCAATTGTAAATAAAATATCCCATTTTATGTTTCTCTTGACTATTCAGACTTTTATATTTATTAACTTGTTTAAAAATTCAAAAATTAAAAATAAAAAATAAAAAATAAAAATTACATGCTTAGATGGGCTGGTCCATTTAAACCCATGATGGACTAAGATAAGTCAGCCCATTTAAAGCCCACGACACGGCCTATGTAAAATTGGCCCGTGGGGCTGGTGGGACCAAGGTAATTTTAATATGGGCATTACCTTGGCTCGGCCCGGTCCGGCCTACAAAATTGATGGGCCAGGTAGGTGGCCTAGCCCGTAGCCCACATGGGCCTAAGGAAAACGGGCCGGGCTGGACCGGCCCGTCCTTGCATCACTAAACACCAATAACCATCCCCTGCGGGATGCTGTTAACTGAAAAACCATTTTAAACCCGACGGGATTATTGATCCGTTGGACACGAGGTTCCATTTCCCATTAGACACGTGGGGCCCTCACCCCTGTGTCTGATGCGGTAGAAACCAAGTCGAGTTTTTTAGAGCCTGTTTAGTAGGTAGATTTAAATTGTGTTGATTCGAATATTTTGATTTGAGTTATGTAATTTAAATTGTTATCCAAATTGATGCTTAGATGTTCAGTTAAGTTATTAATCTGAATAGAAAATAAAATTGAAATTTATGTCTAGACAGTGAAATTTTTTTTTTAATTTTTTAATAAATCTAACAAAATCTTATATTCATGATATTAAAAATTATGCAACATGGATAATGATTTATTCCGCTTTTTATTACGAACACAAAAAAAAGAAGAATCGTCATAGTCGAATATTTAAGCAAATAAGTTATGATTTTTTTCTCAAGTATAAAAGAGAAAAAATCTGAAAAATATTGTATTATTTGGATTCAAATCATAAAAATTTAAGAAGGCAAAACTTGAATTTTGAACTTAAAACTCAAATAAAATTTGAATTGAAATTTAAATATTAATGCTACCACAATCTAAAATTTTGAATCTAAAAATGAATTGAATCCACCAAACAAATGCACCCTTTCCGAAGCATGCGGAATTAGGCAAGACCCGCTCACTATAAGTGGTGTTTATTTGTTTGTTTTAATGACACCGATCTTTGTCGAGAGTTTATGCCTCGTATATTGTAAAATTATTTTTGTTGGTTGAGACGCTACTACCGAAAAATAGAGTAGGATTCACCCCCGAAAATGGCGAATGATAAAAAAGGTATAACAATGGGATCGACTCCTTATCCTAATCCATATCACTTTACAACCAAAATATAACATGTGGATCATTTATGAGAACATCTTGGGCTTTTAGAGGCTATTTATAAAATAAAATTGACTATAACAACAATAATAGAACAGACAAGGGTGCTAATTAATAGTGCATGAGTCGGCTTATCCGAAAGCCATTTAAGCGCGTCTGTCTACATTTCCGGTGGGTAGTTGAGGTAGCCATCAATGGACTCAGCTGTTTCACGAACTACAAAATAGGCCCCTTTTTTTATGGATATCTTTTTGGGTGTTTAGAAAAATGATAGGAACCACCGGATAGAATTAGTTTAACTGTAGCATGTGAAAACTTTATACTGTAGTAAATTTTTTTATTGTTATTGTAGCATATGAGAGCTTTATACTGTTTATAATTAAATTTGTGTTAAAAACTGTGATTCTTATTACTATGCAATATATATATATATATATATATATAAATTCACAAAAAGGGGTCATTTCAGATTGACTCAGAATCTAGCTCGCTCTCTTTCTCTTTTCCATTTCTTTTGGACGTCTAGCCAAATCCCATAAATTAAACTCTGGGTTTTTGCTTAAAGCTCCGACAAGGTTTGGAAGATCAGAGAGCAGAGCAAGCTTGTCTCTTTTCTTTCTCAAACCAATAATACCTTCAAATTCAATTCTAGTTATGGCAGAGGGCTCAGCAACCAATGGATCAAACCATGTTTTGAATGTGAAAGATGGTGATGCAAATCAAAATTCTTCTCCTAATTCCAATAGTTGTGTCTCTGTACCTTTCATTCAGAAGGTGACTTCTCTGACTCTCTTGTGTCATTCCTTTTTTTTTTTTTTTTTGTTTTCCCATGTGGGTTAAACTGAAATCATTCTAATTACTCAATGAAAGATAATTGAAAATAGATTGGTTTCCCAAAAAAAAAAATATTAGAAAAAAAGGAAAAAAAAATCATTGAATAAAAACATGCCAAATTCTTCATTATATATCCGATAAAATTGTTCTATAAACTACCATGGAGAAGATAAAATTGTTTGTAAGCACCCCAACAACCAGAAACTCTCCCTTAAGAGGACGAGCTATTTACCTTTTATTTTTGTTTTTAGGAGTGTTTTCTGTCAGGCACAAAATATAATTTCTCAAAAAAACTTTTAAAGTAAACTTGAAACTTTTATCAGACTATTAATAATACATCATAAGCTTAAATATGACATTTTGTAACTTTTAAAAATAATTAAAATTATTTTGATTCATTAAAACTTTTTTAAAATATAATTTTAAATACTTATTAAAAAACTACAATATTTAATTCTCTTTTTTTATTGACTAAAAACACAAATAGAAATTGTGTCAAACCATCCATAACATGGAAAGAATAGTCAAAAATATGTTTTACTTTTTTTTTTCGTTTTGTTCTAATTTTCAGTTGATTGCCGAGGTGGTGGGCACATATTTCGTGATATTCGCCGGCTGTGCGTCGGTGGTTGTGAATTTGGCATCCCAGAAAGTGGTGACATTTCCAGGGATTTGCATAACTTGGGGCTTGGTAGTGATGGTCATGGTGTACTCTGTAGGCCACATCTCCGGTGCCCATTTCAATCCAGCTGTCACCATTGCTTTTGCCATTAATAAGAGGTTCCCATTCAAACAGGTGAACAAACCACACCCAGAATTATGTTATCTCTCTCTTATGAAAAATTGGTAAACAAACAAACGAACATATAAATATTTCATCATCTTTCCTTTTCTCATAGTTGTGTGCTCTTTGTGAAAATCATATGTAAGATTATTAACATTTATCACCCTTAAACTTTAACTTTAAGGTCTTTTTTATTTGCTCTTTAAACTTTAAAAATCATTACCTTATACTATAAACTTTTAAAACTTTTTATTTTATCCTCTAAATTTTAAAAAATCACTATTTTACCCTTAAACTTTTAAATCTTCTAATTTTGTCTCATATTTTCTAATTTTCTATTCAAATAGACGGAATTAAACTCTTATGATTAGCATATGGATCACCTGTAAGAGCAAAAATGATATTCATTTTTTTCAGGTTTTCTTTCACGTTTACACTCTTATTTAATGTTTTTTTATTTACTCTTATTTAAGAAGGATCTTTATGCACATTTTCTTTTTAACATTATTTGTCAATATCTCATCATCTTTAATACGTAATACATCTTTTTTAGTATTCAAATTCATATATCAAACAATACCCACTTATTAAATAAGTTATGTGCAAGCAAACCCCTCTTAAAAAAACATAGGCGTCAAGTGAGAGTGTAAACTTGAAACAAAACTGAAGAGTAATAAAATCTCCTTTTTGTCTTTGTAGGTGACTCATGTGCAAGTTACATTGGTTTAATTCTGTTTATATTTGAAAAGAAAACCGGACGTTTATGAGAAAATGATAAGCTTTAAAATTCATGGGCAAAATGATGATTTTTAAAATTCATGGGGCAAAGTGAGAGGATTTGAATGTTCAAGATTTAAAGCTATGATTTTTAAAGTTCATAGAAAAATTAAGGAGACCATAAAGTTTAAGAACCATTAATGTAAATAACCTTTTTTTTTTAATGTTTTCTTGTAAAAGAAGGTGCTTGTCTCAAAAAAGAATAAACATTTCAAGTCAAACTACATAGGGACCTCTAATTCATGCATAATTTAAGTCGTATCTTTAGGCCTTAAAAAATTATTAAGATAAGGCTAGATTCAAACTCTGCATCTTATGATGGAGTTAGGTATGAAATTATCGTTGGACCATATATGCAACCACATGTTTTCTCTTTCTCTTTCTGTGGAGTGTAACGAATATTGTAAATGTTATATGTGTAAAAGTATAATCTTAATGTATGATTTTCACTTGATATCTTCATAGGTACCATTTTACATAGCGGCTCAAGTCCTTGGATCTACTCTAGCTGCTGGTACACTCAGGCTGATATTTAATGGCGAACAAGACCACTTTTCAGGAACAATGCCTGCTGGCTCCAACATGCAATCTTTTGCTATTGAGTTCATCATCACATTTTACCTCATGTTCGTTGTGTCCGGTGTTGCAACTGATAACAGAGCGGTTTGTTC
This sequence comes from Artocarpus hirsutus, assembly GCA_946598075.1. NCBI lineage: Eukaryota > Viridiplantae > Streptophyta > Magnoliopsida > Rosales > Moraceae > Artocarpus > Artocarpus hirsutus. The sequence goes on along the minus strand of CAMOHE010053074.1, from coordinate 31,821 downwards.
TATAACTGTCTTTTGCTTCTATTATAACTATTATTGCTTAATTCTGCTTATTCAATTAGTTCTGTAAATAGATAATTACAAGGTTGACTAAACTACCTACCTTCTCGGACTATACTAGTCTATGGTCTTGGGATTTTGTTTTATTAGTAAATTTTTCCAACATTATTTTCTTCCAAGGACTTTGAATTATTATAATAAAAGTTGCAGAATATCATTTCATGGGATACCGACTTTGTCTTTTAGACTAATCTGCCAATCTATGTTTGACAAGCGTATTGAACGGGAACGTCATACACATTTGTTTGTATTTATTAAATTATTTTTATTTATATTTTTTTATATATATGTGCAGATTGGAGAGCTTGCTGGGCTTGCCGTTGGCTCTACGGTTCTTCTTAATGTCCTGTTTGCAGGGTATTAACTCACTAACATCTTTATTTTATTGACAGTTACCATAATATTGATCAAACTAAGCACATTGGCCTCTTCATTTTATGGTTCTAGATAGCTCCCTTGTCTTTTTAGCTAAGTGGGTCTTTAATTCTAGCTAATAATTCGGGCTCCTATTATTATTATTATTATTATTAGAGCAATAATATATATCATAGAAAAAATTATATATTATTTTCATGAATTCACACGTGTTTAGAATAGATAAGTTCTATAAAATTGAACTCTCTTTTGTCCAATCCTTTTTTCTCCACCCCTTCACAATTTATATTTTAGATTTTCAAGTGTATCATCGAAAGAACTATTTTTTTGCCCCTAGATGTTCATCTTGTTGTTATTTCAGGCCAATTTCAGGGGCATCAATGAACCCAGCAAGAAGCTTAGGTCCTGCAATTGTTTTCCACAGATATAAATCAATATGGGTCTACATTGTGGCACCAATTCTTGGGGCTATATGTGGTTCTTGGGTCTACAACTTGATCAGGTTCACCGACAAGCCTCTGCGTGAGATCACTAAGAGTGGCTCTTTCCTAAAGAGCTTAGGACGTCAAGGCTCTAGGACTTAGATTGGAAAAAAAAAGGGTAAGAGAGAGAGAGAGAGAGAGAGAGATTGGTAAATGACAGTATTGCCCTTTACTTTCTATCCTCGCTAATACAAAAGCAAAGGAACTTTTGTTAAGCTTCTTTTTTATCCTTTTTTTTTTTTTTTAGTTATCTAAGTTCACATAACAAGGAATGTAACTTAAAAGTCGTAGAAATTGTCTTGTGCATGTTGCCGTGTTTTTTTTTTCCCCCTTTATTTTACTGTCTTTGTTTATCCATGGGACGTAATATAGAAATGAAAGTTTGCTTCTTTCTGTTTAGCAATTGGTCCGTCAAAATAAGCAAGTCGTTCATTTGAATGGATAAGAAGGGTGTACAAATATGAGAACAAACACGTGTAATGAGAGGAATTTGATTTTAATTGTATCTAACAAACAAACTTTCCTGCACGTATATTCTGCCGGCCGCCAACCTTAGAAGATAAAGATAAGCTCTTAATTTAGCTGTAAATTTGAAGATTTGAACATTGGTACAACCTCAAAACCAGCTAAAGAATCACATGAATCTTGTTCATATATACATGCAAGAAGCGAATGAATAACTTCTTCTTGCTTGCTTAAATGTTGAAGTTTTATTCATCGGAAAAAATGTAGGTATTTTTTTAATAAAACTGGTCCAGGCTAGTGCAATCTGAAATTCTTGGTCCTAACTTTAATGGTCAGGAATTTGAACTTTACAACTTATGGTGGATCTAAGTTTAAAAATTACCTTTAAATGATGTCGGGTGTTTATGGATTTCGTCTTTAATCTACTCAATCAAATCTAATCTGAAAGATTAAATTAAATTATAAAGATTATGGATCAGTGATGGATTAAGAAATCTTAATCTTATATGTACAAATTGGCTTAAATTTTAGATTTTTGTGTAGATCCCTACTTTTATTGGTGTGCGCTAACATGGCAATTTATAATAGCAACAAAACAACCCAATGGTTATTTTTGTAGAGGACTATTAATTCAGGTTAGTAAAAGGGTAAAAATAAATGACACACGAATGTGAACCAGAAAAGAAAAGATAAACACACTTTATATTGGGCTTGGGCCAACATTAATCACTTGAGAAATAGTTGTTACTAACTGATTTTATTAATTGATAAGTAAATTATGTCAAAGGTTGAAAATGTAAAGTAAATATCGTGTGTGAACAAAACAATATTCTAAAAGAGTTAAAAACCCAAAAAATCCTCTGAAATAGATTTTTTTTCTTTTCCCTCTCTCGTTCCCCAAAACAGGTCGTATTTTCTGTTTCTTTTTTTTTTTTTTTAAAGATCTGTCTATTTCCTCTCCTTTTATTCTATCTTCCTCCTATCGGAGAATTTGTGGGTAGAACAAGAAATAGACGCTTTAAATTTTTGGAAATTTGGAAGAGTATGAGGCGTATAGGAATATTTTCCTTAAAGATTTTATTTGCCCCCGTTATAAAATTTGCTAACGGGTTTTGACGGCAAATTACCTTAAAAATACAACAAACTCTTAAACACAATATCTAATAATAACATTGTAATTCAGTATATCAATAACATCTGTAAATTTTCTTGAGAATAAATAAAAGATAGAGACGCTATTTCATGAATGGACATAACTAATTCAGTTTATGCACCCTTTTTTATAAGGTTCTTTTTTATTTTACAAAGGCATCTCTTCATGTAACATCATATCTATTACAACGGATATATCCGTTAGTAATGGATATTCAAATTTATACAAATGTATATAACTAATAAGCACACCGTTTCAAAATAACTCAAAGGACATATTCCTTCAAAAATAGCAAATCCAGGCCTGCGTGACAAGGCCACTTTTGTGGCGCTGTGGCACCAAATGCACCACACTGTAGTGCTTCAAAATAGAGACAGCGTTGGGGTGCCATCAACATGGCACTAGGGAGCAAGTATTCTGCCAACCGGCACTGAAGCTCCATTTAATTGGCACCAGGGTGCCAACTATCTCCCTCTAAAAATGCTGAGAATTTTGCTAGCGCCGCAGCAATGAAAGCTAATTCTAAACACACCCAAAATTGGTATTTTCATATTTAAATATGTGTCTTTGATCTTTATCACTTGAGAGAGATACTTAAATCTCTCTTACATCTCCCTCTCTAGTTTTCCCATGTTTCTTTTTTCTCTAGTCCTCTTTCTCTCTTCTCGTCTCTCTCTCCTCTCTTTGTCTTTCTCTGAGTGACAAAGGACAATCCCAGGGCACCATCGTTGGAGATTTGGAATGAAACTACCACAACGACAACAGTGGCATCGCAAGGCTCGCGCAGTGTCATTGGTCGAATCAATGCCAAAGAAGAAGTTGCAGACCTTGCAATCTATGAATAACGAAAATGATCTACCATCTGCAATGACCCTTCTATAGCGAAACCCTAGGAATCTCATAATCTCTTAGAAGGTTATTGTTTTCAAGCCATTGGATCAAGGAAGGACAATGAAGAAAATTGAGAGATCTGAGGATGGATACGAATCTACCTTATGACGATGACATCAATGAAAATCCGATGGCAACGACGACAATCTGACCGCAACTGCAACAGAGATTTGATAGCTATAGCACCTACGACATTCGTTAGATCCTTGGCATAGTTCTGCATTGCTTTTTTGTTTTTGTCTTTGTTTTCGTTCTTTGTTTTTTCAAAAATGGTTATTTTGTATTTGGATATGATTTTTTAGAGAATAGAGATGTTATGTTTTTCTGATTTGGATAGGGAAAAGTTGATTTTGTGTGGTGTGTTTTTTGTATTAATCAGAATACATGGTATTTCTTAACCACTAATGATGGCATCGGTGTCAGAAAAGTCTGACGACATCATGAGCAATTTTTTTATTTACATGGGATATGAAATTTTCATGTAAATATTATATTTTCTTATTGCCGATGAGGTCACTGATGTCGGTGTTGTCTGTTCGTGTTGTTGGTAATTTTTGTATTTACTAGAAAATATTTTATTTCTTGATCGTCAATGATATCTGACGACGTCGCTGCCCTCACCCCAACACCTATAGGATACATGGATTGCGATTTTCAAGTACATAAGGATTCAAGGAGATCAACATCTAGGAAAACAATAAATTTTCTTCGATAAATCGTATTTTTTATAAATACGACAAAAAGTAAATTATTCATGGATAATGTTAATGTACATTATGTATATGAATTTTTATGCAATATTGAGTATTTTAAATATGCAAGCTCATGAGTTTAAATACTCAAATATTTGAAAAATACTCTTAAGGTGAAATTTATATCACTTTAATTATAAATTTTGTGGTATAAATTAATAAGGATAAATAAATTAATTAAAGAAGATAATTATATCATCGTCTAAAACTATATAAAAATGGTTAGTTGCCAGTCAAATAAACTAGTAAAGACTTTTATGTCTATAATTCATTAGTTGATGGAATATAGTGAAAAAGTTAAAAAAAAAAAAAGGTACACAATACAGTGTAATTGTACTGATAAAGTACAAACATAGTATTTTAGGGAAATAGTCAGTATGGATAAAAAGCCAATCAATATAATTTTAGAATGTTAAAGGAAATACTCCTCAATTTTAGATTGATAATATAGGAAAAATACAGTGCAGTATCAAATTACACTATGTGAAAAGGATATGCGACCTACCATTAGGACACCCAAAAGAATGAAAATGAGCCACCTAATTTTACCATGCAAAAATTGAACCAAAAAGCTCCATTTCCTGCCTCCCAAAACCGACAACCCTTAAGCCTTCTCTCTTAAAGTATTTTTCTTAAAAATAACCCAAAAATTTATCTTCCAATTAAGAAGCAGATCAAGTTCAAGTGCTTGGTACAAGGAATAGTAATTTTAGAAGGTAAATCTTGGACTTTTCTTGAGAAGGATTTTTTATAGATGTTTTTGCTATGATTTGTGCTATGATAGTTTAACAAGAACTAGCCACTTTGAGGAGGTTCACCAAGCTCAAAAATTTATTGGTAATCCATAACCCTTTAATTTTAAACCTTTTTTTTCATGAAAATTGGCATGCATTTGTACAATATCAACTATAGCATGTTTAAAGAACTATATGGCATGATTTTATGTCTTGTTATGTGTATGATGATGAGGTTAGATGAGCAGACACAAGAGCTTTATGTGCTTAAAAACCTAGTTTTAAAAAATTTACTCAAAAACAAAGTTCTGAGGTTTCCACTAAAGATAATGATTTTGTGGAACTTTTAGGCAATCTAATTTCTAGAAAAAATGTTAGTTCTACCCAAAACAGTAAGGGTAACAACTTTTATAAACAAAGTCATGTAAAATACCATAGAGGTGAAATTGAAAAGTTAATGATTTTTAGGGCAATTTTGAAAAAAGGATAGAAACCGCATTGTTTAGTCCAAAATTTAGAATGTTAAAATAAAAAAGTTGTAGAATTTATTGAAACTGTTGAAAATAACAGATGGCTAGCAAAAATTCCTCACGGTTTTTGAATTATGAATTTTACGATTTTTAATTACAAAAAATTTTAAAAATTATGTTAAAAAAAGAAAAATGTTTTTAAATTAAAGGAATTTCACTTAGAGACTTTGAAGAGTTTTCATCCTTTAAAAAAAAGGGCTCAACAATATAATATGATCACTTTTGGACCTGGGGATAAAATCATTAAAATTTTCACAATTTGGGTTAAAATTGAAAAGTTTTGTTGAATTGGGTTTTTATCATAAAATGAAAACCGACACCTCAGTTTTCTTGCATGTTCTCAATAAGCAACAAAATGTAACTTTTTTAACAAAAGCGGGCTCAAAAAGTTTTCCAATATCCATCAAGGGCAAAAATGTTATTTTTTGCAAAATAACTCGAACAAAACCTTAAACGTCTAAATTAAAAAAACACTCTTCAACAAAAATTTTTCCCTATTTTTGTTAGTGACATAAAGGCATCGATAAATAAGAGAACTAAGTTTCATAATGCTTTAGTATCTAGAAAACTATCTAATAACTAGATTTAGCAATTAACATTTACGTCAGCATGTAGTTCAATAATAAGTAAGTTAGATAATGACGTTGTCCAACTAGGATACTTAAATAGATGGCAAGAGAATAGGAAAGTTGATTAAGCATAGTGTAAATTCCAAGTATGTTCCAAACCTCACCTACAGCATAGACTAAGGTTTTCAAAAATACTATTTGTTTCATTTAATCAAATGCAACTATAATGCACTTGTTTTAAGTTATTAAAACATCATGAATGTTATGTCATCGTAATTTAAAGAAATGCTAGATGATTCATCAGAAAAAATAATAAAGTACCGTACCAACCTCCTGACACAAGGGAAGTTCTAAGTTATGTTACAGTCTCGGTGTTACGATGAGCAATATGTGCATTTGCTACGAACATTTGGGCCCTAGTTAAGAGTTAAGTTAAGAATATAACACAATTAAAGTTCATAAATAAGCATAAATAGGTTGTAAATGTAAGTAGAAAATTATTTTGTGGGCTATCTCTAGACTAACTAAGTAATAGCATACCTAGTTATTTCATGCTGTAAGGAATCTAGCTAAAAGGCAATGGTGGATGAGCAACTCTTTAGTCATGGGTATAGATACCGCCACAGGAATGTTTACATTGTATATCAAGTATTTTGGATATGTTGTTTTAAAGAAAAAAATTAAGTATGATATGGTGTGTAATGTAAAATAAGTAAGTGTGATAAACCCTTTTATAAACAACTAAAATTTCATGAAATGGATTTATATGAATATAAAGCCTTTTGTCGAAAAAAATGTTCGTGTTTTTTCATGACTTTATTGATGATAATAAAGCTTAAAGGAATGTTTAACAACGGTCTAAAAAGTTGGGTTGTGATAATTTTGAAGTAGATTTATGACTCCTTGTTTATAGCTTATATCTTTTAATATGCCAAAGGTAGGAGTTCCAATGACTGAAGGCTCCATTATTAGTACGTTGGAGATGTACCTTATATTTAATGAAAGCATGATCTACAGACACGGAATTCATAGCTCTCTAACAAAAAGTTAATGTTATCCTCCCAAAGGCATTATTTGGGAATTTGGAAAAGAATAAGGCCTTGGCCATCTAGATACTTATGGTAACAGATGATTTTCTATTTGTATTTGTTATAAATTGAATTTTTCAAATAAGTAAAATAATGAAACTTTGAGATAAAATAATTAAAAGATGAACCGAAACCCGAAACTAAGTCTTTTATCCAATTGTTGATAACCTATGAGGATACACATACGCATGAGAGGTCATTGACAAGACTAATAAATAAAGTCTCGTAATGCAATATAATATCAAGAGTGCACCTTTGGTTTATTAGTAGATTGACATCAAAGCTAATTATTAAATAAATAATTAATCAGGGATTAATTTATATGTTATTACTAGAGCTTAATAAATACATGTCTATCTGGTCCCAATGCTAACTCATGATTTCCTTGACTAGTTATGTAGAATTAGTTTACCATAAGTAAGACAAGAGGTTACGCTAGATGATTACTAGATCTATCAGTGTGTAATCCCAACAGTCCAGTTGGATTGTGTGTGGTAACTAGCCCAGTCCCACTGGACTATTGGCCCCTATCAAAGGGGAAAGAGAATTAATTATTTAATTAATTAATTTCATGAGAATATTTATTAAAATTTAATTCTTAGTATTTTGTGATAATTAATTATTTTAAATAATTAATTTAAATCCTAGTTGTATTTGAATTTAGATAAAGGATAATTATTCATAATTATTTAAATTAAATAATTATCTAAAATGATTGAATTCTAATTTAAATAGAAATATCTGAATAGAAATTATCTTAGATGATGTGGATAATCACATAACCCTGCACTATGATAGGTTGGGATTTGAATTCTTCCACTATTTGATGTTGGCATGCACAATGGATAAGTCTTCATTGTGATTGGCATGTGGATCTAGGGAGAAGAGAGAAAATCTTCTCTTAATCATGATATACTTCTTCCTCCTCTTGTCAATACTATAAATAGAGATCTCCAGTCCTTATTTATTCTTCAACTGCTATTGTGCAACTTTAAAGAGTTGAGTCTTGATCACTCCCCTTCAGTGTTCTTAGTTCCTCAAGCACATAGTCCAATTGGAATGAGAGAAGTTGTGGTGAGATTCTACTGAGTTGTGTCTACATACACAACAAAATTTTGATTTTGGTTGAAGATTCTAGGTGACTAAATAAAAATTTTTGAAGATTTGAAGGTAGAGATTATCCTTTGATCAGTTAGACGTGCTGCTTTTGGTTCTTCAATAAGTGTGTTTTAATTAGAATTCTATTTATTATTTTATAGCAACCTAAGTAAGATTTTGGGTGACTAAATAAAATTTTTGAAATTTCGATGCATCACCAGATCGATTTTTCCAATAGCTCTAACCCGAATTCAAGCAATAAAGACCTTATTCTTAGATGCTAGCTCCCTCCCAAGTCTTAGTTTCAAATCATCTTGGGTGCAATTTCCTTTAGGTCATGCCTTAGGATAAAAAAATCTATCCACTTATCATGGTATGTTCTAAAGAAATGATACATAGATCTCGTGAGATTAGTCAAAGTGTACTCAAGTTAGCTCAAACACATCAATAACTAAAGTTTGTTATAGAGTTGAAATGACGATCTATGTGTTGTTGCTATGGTTGACTCTGAGTTAGATTGAGATCTCTACCAAGGCTTGACTAACAAACCAAGACTAATGTTAGGATTAGATCGTCCAACCTTCGACACTTAATCACACCATCAAACTTGACCTAATGGTCCTCATTGAGCTCTGGTCTTGGCCTATTAGCTTGATCTAAATGTTGATCATCTCTTATTCATTTAATCTTGATGCTATCTCAACATATCGATCTCGCTTAGAGTCAATCTCAATTTGACCCTAGCTTTTTCCAAGCCTTCTTGACTCTGTGCTGGTCCGACCCTTTTGCTACTCATAATAGTTTGTCTGCCTAATCCTCACTTGTCAAACTAACCCTATGGTCATCTCTAACTGTGAACCCTACTTTGTTGTTGATTTCTTTATGTTGACCTGACTTTGTTGTTGACCTTTGCTTGTTGTTTCAACCTTGCATTGGGACATGGTCTGCAATGTTTTTGGTTTTAAAAATAACATGTAACAAAACTATACTTACAAGACTTTTTTTTTTTTTTTTTTTGCGCTCAAAAAATAGAACACAAAAGGTAGCTACAAAACTGGTCTTTTAAAAAAATACAAATGAAAAATAAAAATGAATAAAAACTTTTGTTGTTTGGTTTAATAAAGTAAAAGTAAAAAAGAAAACATTATCTAATAGCATCCCCAATGTAATGCTAAATAATGTAATGATGGTAAATTTAGTATTTAAGTGTAAAAAAAAACACTTTTCAATGTAATGTCATTTTTATTGTTAAATTTGCTATATGTTAAATTTGATGATAAATTTGCCATCAAGTTTAACATTTAGAAATTTGGTATTTGATTTTTATTAGTTGGTAGATTAACTTTATTACTTTAATAATTATAACATTCGCACTTTCTTAATTATTTGAATATTAAAGTTTACTTTTACAAGTTTTTGTTGGGCTGAACCCAGAAAAACATGTAAAACGTAGTGGTTTTTAATTTTTTTTAAACTTTCAAAATCCTTCTCATGATGCTACATATAATAATTACAGGATTGACAATAGCTCTAGATGATCAAGAGTTCTAAAACCTTCAAATTTTCCTTATTATTCTCCTCATTCTAGATCAAATGGTATGTGGGTACCGATGAGATATCTTAGATTAAATTTTTAATATCTCCTTCCTATCTTTCTCAACAGAGGTTCTCTAAAGTTCTAAAGAGAAGAACAATAAAAACACTAGATAGAAGCCAAAGAAAAATTTGGAGAAAATAAAACCTCCAAGGCCTATTTATAGATACACTGCTAGGTGATTAGAATGAAATCTCCAAAGAGATTTTCTTGGAGAAAATAACACCCGCCAGTGTTTCAACTAACTGATTTAGTGTAATTTTGTATTCATCCAATATCAATCCGAGATCGATTTTGATTTAAATTGAGATATTATTTATTTTAACTTTTCAAATAAATATTTTCCATGATTTTCTTAATTACTGATATTATGTCATAAAATCAATCATTATTGTGAAGAATCTATTTCAACTTTTGAAAAAAATATTTTCCATCAACTTTTGAAAAAGATATTTTCCATACTTTGATAATAATCATATCTCATAAAATCAAGGGATATGTTTGAATCAACAAGAAATCATGAAAACTCATCACATATATTCCCAGAGTGCACATGTGATGCTATACATAGTGTCGACTGTGCACCAAATGAATTTCCAATTCTGCCCCTACAAATAAAAAATAATTTAAGAAATTTTCATTCCCCATCTAAAAGAATGTTATAGAGCTAACAAGGGAACCCAATAGACATATATAATTTAAACTTCAGTAATTACTTACAATTTAGTTATCTCATAATTAAATTAATAATAATTATTGACTCCAGTTTACTCTGTTTTCAAAAATTGAAGTTAGGCTCTTCAATTATATATAAAATTATATGGAACCTTAAACATAAAATTTTGACAATAAGGTTGTTCAATGATATAATCATTTATTATATGATAATAACCTCCACAATAATATTCATAATTAGACTAAGTTTATAATTTTCCATGCAACTCCTCTAATTACATCTTTGTCTATAAGTTTCGTTAATTTTCTAATAGATGTCCTTTTTATGAACAAATCATAAACGAGGATTTTAGGTAATGTTTGATATCCCATATCAAACAACAAGATCTCTATATCCAAGTTCTCGAATTAATACTTATAAGAATATTATCTTAATACTCTATCTTGTAGGAGTTGCGGATTCTATATCTATGAGAAATTTTCCTAGCTATCTAAAATAGTATGCCTCCAATATACCAAGTTTTTGATCTTGTATTTATAGATCTCACCTATTGGTAATCATAAGATATATTAAATAGATATAAGATCACCAATTACCTCAAGATTAAAGTATAATCCATAAAATGATCAATGATGGTAGAGTTATAATTTCTCGATATGGAATTATACAAGAAATAAAATTCTATCTTGGTCCAAGTTTAATGTATTCTAAACACATTAATGTCTCTATCCAATAATCATAATATTACCATAATCTACATAAGATTTTTCCACCAAATTAAGATAGACAATATCATAATCTTAAGCAAGATAAAGTGTCTACCTTTATCTACTAATTGTAAATCAAAATTTATACTAAGTCTGCATAATCATATCCTTTGTATTATGAACACTTAATACATATGATTATAGACTTTTATAAGTATTAGAACTTTTATAATAGTTGCATACATATATATATATATCAACATATATATCATGGAGAACATTAATGAATGTTATTTATTAATAATGTTTAATTAGGATAAAATGACATGTTTTAAAAGCATCAATCCCAACAGTTCCAAGGTTTATTAATTATCGTAAAAAAGCAAATTTGGCATTTTAAATAACATTATGCATTGAAGCATAAAATAAAATAACACGTCAAAAAAAATAATCAAAATTAAATGTAAATACTACAAAAGGGATTTTTACCTTTTATATCATCTGTTTTAGGTTTATTTAATAACTACGCCTTCAGTTTTTGATCTCACTAAACATATACCTTCATATTAAATTTAGTACATAACTCTACATCTTACCTTGTCAATAATTTATTTTGATCTTTAAAATGATGAAGTTATCCTTGACTAAAAGATAAAAAATGAAAATTGTAGCATGTGTGAGCTTTATACAGTAACTTATTTTTTCTAATCACTGTAACAGGTGAGAACTTTATAATGTAACAACTAAAAGTTTTGGTTAGAATTGATTTTACTAAACACTATCTAAAATTTTCAAAAATAAGAGAACAAAAAGACACATGCCATCTTAGTTTTGAGGGTATTCTAGACATTTTTGTATTCAAAACCGTTGGTTTAAAATTTTTTAAAACATGTCTTTTTTCTGTATTTGAGGTGATTTTGAACATTTAAGGCATTTTTAGGTCAAAACTAAGGTTTGATTAGTGAACATATATAACTTTGTCTACTAAATTTAATATGAAGGTATATATATTTACGATGAAAACAAAAAATAAAGATATAATATTTAAATAAACCTAATAAAAAAGATATAAAAAGGTAAATAACCAACACAAATTCTTTACGTTTGAGTTAAATTTTAAATTTAGTCCTCGAATAATAAAGGTTGTCTTAGTTTAACCCCTAAAAAACTAGTCCTTAAGCTTATTAGAAATTGCAATTTTGATAATTCAATTAATAAAACATGAATTTTTAAAGGTTTTAAACATGCAGGATGCACCAAGCATTTTTCATTTCTAATTCTTCCAAAAACCCATGAACCGTAGGCCGCATAAGATAAGTGTGATGTTTACGAGAAAATTACACTATATGACGTCTTTTATTCACATAATTTTTGGTACCATAAAATTCTAAAACTTAAAAAATTGGCGCCGCAAAATAGAAAATAGTCTCTTTTTTTCAATTTTTCTTTTCTGATCCTTTCTCTCTCTATTTCTCTGTCTGTTCTCTCTCTGCTCTCTCTCTTCTCCTTTGAATCTTATTCTCCATTCTCCTTGCTGCAAAAAAATTGAGTAGATCCTTTTCCGGAGCTTGTCCTCCTTCGGTGCTGAGCTTCTCGAAATGATGCCGACGATCGCGACAAAGCACGAGCAGGAGCAGTCATCGCCGTGGAGATCTCGCAATCGCGATCTATGGCATAGAGAAACCTTCGTTGTCTTCACCATTGAAGACGCGATCTCTCCACCCCTATCTCGTCGAAACCGTCGTCAAAGCTACAAATCGAAATTGTAGATCTCTCCGTCTCTGTCCTTGTTGAAGTCGTCGTTGAAGTTGCAAATCGAAGATAAATCCAGCCATGTCGTCGCCAGAGTTGCAAACTAATAAAATGCCGCCATCGCACTCAGCTTGGTTTTGCTCCAACCATACCGCCGCCTGAGTCCTGGTCCGCCTCCTCGATTTGAGCTTCTAGATTTTTGGTTTTGTTGTTCTTGTTCTGGGTTTTTGGATGTTTTTGTTGTTTTTTCTTTTTTCTTTTTTTTTTTTTTTCCTATCAACCGGTCGCTGGTTTTTAACATCGCCAGTGATCTAGAGATACAGTTGCCAGTGTGACAATTTCTTTTGCTGCCGACGAAGTCACCAGTGCTGAAGACGAGGCGGCGATGAGGAGAGAGAAATTTAAGAGAGATTTGAGGGAAAAAGAGTGGAAAAAGAAGGCAAAAAATGTCTTGGAGGACATGTCAAAATATCCCTTCAAGACATCTCAAAAAGCTCACGAAATACATCAAAAAAAATATCTTGGAAGGATATGTTGAAATGTCTAGAGGATCATATAAAAATGTAAAAATGTCCTATTAGAATATATTTGAAATGTGTCAGCAAGACATAAAGGTGGGAAGAAATGATGTCATATTGGGACATGTTGTAATACTTTAATGACACATGTAAAATTAATAATTTATTTTGTAGCGTAAAAATTTTCATATTTAATAACATAAATAAAAATTGAGTCTAAAAAATAACATTTATGTAAATCCTTTATGTTTTAATAGATCTTGGTTGGGCATCCGACAGGGACCTACGGATGCCGATAAACCAAAGACTGGTGATCTAAACACTTTTAGAGACCAATCTGCAACACGAGGTAAAGGTTGGAGTTCTCTTTTTCGAAATTAAGATTACTTTTGAATTTAAACCTCAATGCCCTTGTTGCCTGACTAGGGGCGTATAAAAGAGCCAAATAAGGACGTTAAACAATTAAGAAAGTGAACGCTTCGTGGTCGCAATCACCCTCGACTAAGAAACACTGCACATTAAAGAAGGGAAGTTCAGACGTTAAACACTGCACATTAAAATTAACTTTGGATCTTTCCCCAAAAAAAAATTCAACCTTAGATGCTTGGGTATTCGATTGCCAGACTCGTTACATTAATGTCGTACTACAAGCTTCAACGAACCATAACCACATTTCTTCAAACTTTTACAGATAGAATCGTAAAGCTTTTACCGTCTATTCTGTTGGTCGTCACTACTGAAGTTCACCAAGGAAGCACAACCAAGTTTCTTCAAATCCTGCAACACTCAAACCATACACGAACAGGGCAAACGGTAGAGAATACAACTTTCTTTCCAACTTATATATAAAGTATATTGACATATACATAGTGATGAACAAACTGAGAGCATGGAGGCGAAAGCAAAAGTAAGGATGCCAGGCCTACAGCCCATATGTTGGATAATACTACAAGTGATGACACCCATTCCGGGCAAAAGCCCATGGCTTCGATCATCGTCAAAATATTACGACAGGGCATGCTCTAAACAAACTTTGTTCCGGAAGGCTATGTCAATTAGCACTGCCTCTAACAACACGAGTTCTCAGTCTCGATTTCGGCATAATGATAGGCCTACAAAAAACTAGAGTACACAGCACTAGCATCATGAACCAAGCCATTGTAGCCCATACGAATATGGTTTTCTTCCAATACCACATTATCCTTTTAAAGAAGGGAAGTTCAGACGCAATGACCAAGGATGCATCATATAACTCAGGAATGCCAGCGCCAGGTGGGTATTCTGCTCGTTGTTCGACTGTCACCTTTAGGCAGGCCGTGGGAACAACACCTTCGCTAAAACCCTTAAACTTCACATTCAAAGTTTGAGACTCTGATAAATAGCCAGCAATAAGTGGAGCAATCTTAACGGCAGTGGACAGAAGGCGGATTGGCTCACTTCTGAAGTGTATCATGCAAGGACGTCTTAAACTGGCAAGGATTTCACCGTTGCCAGAGAGGAAATCCACCCTCACCTACGGTTTAAGAGAAAAAAAGGCTAAGCATTGCCCAAATACAAGTATAAAATCCTAAATAGAGATCAAAGAACAGGGTATGGGCAATTAAAGATAAGAAGGAATGGAGTATTTGAGTGAGTGCTTGGAGGGAAAAGGGCATTGGGTAGGCGAAGAGATATGATCAATGGCACATACCAGTAACTTGTTTAAATATAAGTAGCAGGGTATGTGTCTTCATTATTGGCTTCTTCTGTTAAAGAGTTCAATCAAGAAATTCCATTTTTTTCTTAAGTTGTTCTTAGCCAGAAAGGCTTGTCGTTTCATTGATTTCTTTAAAATTTCCCCGTCTGTTTTAGTTTCTTGTATGATCTTACCCTTTAATTAGCTTGCAACTTACTTCTTCGTTAAATATTGTATCGAAACCTATGTGATATAATCTGAACTTAATCAGCGCAAATATAAGAGTCTCCACATTTTAGGGGAAAAAACTGAAATTCACTTTACTGGATTGAAGAAATACCTGAAACATACCAGGATTTCTGTTGTGCTCTGACTCCAACTTAATCAAACCAAAAATACGAGTCATCCACAAAATTTTGGATTAAAGAAGCTGAAATTCGCTTTACTTGGTTAAAGAAATACCTGAAACATCCCAAGATTTCTGTTGTACTCCGACTCCGGTAATGTCATTGAGACAGTAACCTTCACCCTGTGCCCAGAAGGTATAGCCCGAAACCCAGTTCTCCTCCAAACTTCCATTTGGTTTTGGCAATACACGTCACAACCAACACCACCGCAAGACGTTATCGGCACATATGCCACCGGACGCTGCTTAGTGAAATCAAAGTTCAGAACTTGCTTCATGTGCAACGGTTCCTCCACAAAGTACTTCACCATGATCCCACTGATCCCAAATGACGAAGCCAAAATACCGAACAAAATGAAGCAAACGTAGAACGAACACAACAAGCCCCAACCCCAACGCAATGCCACATTCGAAATCGCCTTGTGTTTCTTCAACCATTCCTGTATGTGGGGCCTAACCAACCCAAATCCAAATTCACACAAATTCCACAGTTTCCAAATAACATAATCTCTGCTACGCCTCATTGTTCGGAAAGGGTCGACCACAAACATATAAAATTTATAAGAACCCCAAACGGGAAAAGTAGCAAAAGCACATATCAAATTAATCTGAAATCCAATTGCTTTAATCACCAATCCAGCCATAAATATGAGCATGTTAAAGAGAGAAACGTCGTCGCGTACCGCAGCCGAGTCGTCGACGTAGATTTGCCTCGCGGTGGTCAAAGTAGAATGCTCATCATCGTCCTCAATCGGCTCGCATATGTTCCCGTGCTTCTCTGAACTCCAATAATTTCTGATCTTCTTGTCGTCGATATCCACCTTTTTATCGACGATCGACTCGACCTCGGTGATAGCGGACGAATCCAAGGTCGAATCTTTCAATTCATTGTCGCAGATTATCGTGGAGGCGGAAGGCCGGCGGCGGAGGGTGACGACCGGAGGAGAAGTCTCCGGCGGGAGTAGCTTTGATTCGTCGGAGAAAGCGAGGGGGCAGTCGGAGAAGGGGAATTCATCGAGGGCGTCGAAGAATTGTTCGTCATCGTCGTCGTCGTTGTTGTCTCTTTCGGTGGAGTTCGGAAGATCCATCGACGACGGCGAGAGAGTATGTGGCATTCGAAGAGAAAGAGAGAGATTGAGGAAGAAGAAAAAGAATGACGAATTATGGAAATTAATGTTGGTCTTATAGGAGAGGAAGATTGAGCATTCGTACTGGAATTTTTGGAGTTCGGATTAAGCAACTTCAAAGGGCCGTGTTCGCGGGACACTTTGCGAACCCCTTTTTTCTTGCTTTTTTCCCCTTTTTTTCATTTATTGCACGTTTTGGTACATTATTATTATTATTATTATTTTTTAAGAAAACGTTTTCGCGCGTTAGTTAACTATGTCAAATATTAGACATCTCCAATATTAAAAGAACATACAATTTGGTCCTTATTTAAACGTTTTCGAGTAAATTGCTCGTGATATCTCCGATCTTTTAAAAGAATATACATTTTGGTCCCTATTTGTTTTTATTTAACTACGTCTAATATTTTGTTTTAGGTGCAAAATGATTAAATTAATTAATGGTTGTTTAAAAAGACAACAATCATGAGACGCACACGACCTTGTTTAGACGGCATTTTTTGGGGGTAAATTAGAGGGCATTTTATTAATTGTAATATAAATGTAAACAAATTCAAAAAAATAGGGCCCAAAAAAAAAAAAAACCTTCTCCCATATTTGCTTAGTCGTCACCTCCTCCTCCAGTGTCCTCGCCCCCATGCCGACCACCACTAAGGAACAACACCGTCGGCGTCGGCATCGTCGTGCCCTTTCACTACGAGCCCAAAACACCAAAACAATAACAAAACCCAAAGTTTGCAAGTCCAGATTCATCCCCAAAAATAATTCCTAAACAAAACTTGGCAAACACAAACAAAATTAGCAAAAATTAGAAAACTCAAAGAAAAACCATCCCTAATTTCACCGGGTGTTTGGAAGGGTGGTTCCTACCACTTTTTCAGTTATAAACAGTGTAAAGCTTCATATGCTAAAAAAAATCACTACAGTGTAAAGTTCTCACATACTACAGTAAAAATGATTTTAACCAATGATTCCCACCATCATTCCAAATACCCTATGAGATTCCATCAGAAAAATTAACAAACCAAAACAAAAATCATCTCCATAATTCAACTCAAAATTGTGAAAATATCATGTATTAGAATATGATTCAGATTTGAAGAAAAAAATGATCAAATTAAAAAAAGAACAAGATCTCTTTCACCTAGCAGCAATGCTTATGACTTGCAGGTTGCATAGCTGTCGGAGCAAGCTTAGAGGAAGCGATGTTGGTTCTCCTTGGCGGCACAAAAATCGGAGCTTAGGGGAGACGAATGGGAAAAAGATTGGAGGATGGAGGGGTGCAAATCGGGGACGATGGGTGCAGCAAGGGCGAGACCGATCATGGGGCTTTTTCGTCGTCAACGATTTTCCATGGCAGCAAGAAGACCAGAGCTTGGAAGAGACAATGGTGAGATGGAGGGGAGACGGATTAAGATCGGAAGGGAGATGGAGGGAGTTCTTTTTTATTTTTTTGAAAAGAAACTATGATTATTAATTTTTTTATTTTTTCTTTTTTATAAATTTTTGTATTTTTTATAAAATTTTATTGATTCATGTGCCTAAATTTGGTATTTTTTATAAAATTTTATTGATTCATGTGCCTTGCATGTGACTTAGAACAATATCTTTTTAAGCAGTCATTGGCTAGTTTAGTTCTTTTGCACATAAAATGAAATGGTAGACCTAATTAAATCCAAAAAATATAGGATCAAATTGTATCTTTTTAAAAAAATGAGGGACCTTTTGAGCAATTTACCTTATAAATTAAGTATATAATTATACCACATATAAAGCTCTCACATACAACGGTAGTTTTAACAAAAATTAGTTCAAACCATTAATTTTAACCAATGTTCCCAAGCATCCTATTGGTTTTTTTTTTTTTTTGTTGAAAAATTTTAGTTGTTTTCTACTTGCTTCATCTGCTTTTATAAACTATAAAAGTACGTCATTAATCAGTCTCAAGTTATTTCTAAAAATATTTTTTCTTCAAAAAATATTGTAAAAATAATTTCATATTTTAAAAATATAAAACTAAAGATCCTTTTATAAATTTTAATGTTGTGCTTTAGGGCATTTTATATTTTTAAAACCTATTGAATATTTTTCTTAAACTATTTAAGTGTAGTTATGTCATTTCACTTTTTTATATACAAAGCTTGCAATATGATGACCCGCCTTGTCAGCAGTCACTTATCTTTCTTAAACATTATTACTTAAACATGAATCTTACTTACTTCGTAAGAAAAATACTGAAATAATTTTTTTCCTTTACATCATTTAAAATATTCTTAAAAGCTGTGCGATTTTTGTCGCATTTCAAATTGAGACCTTGCTCAACACTTGACTTTAAAACCATTTCAAATCGTTTTTTAAAACTTATTAAGAAACATTTTACTGAATCATTAATTAAAACTTAACTTTATAACTAAATAAAACATTTTGTAAATATATCATAAAACTTTGAAAACATTTCTTAAAACTTTGATTTTCCTAAAACTTTAAAAACACTATATTAAATAGTGGACAAACCTTTTCTTTGAGTAGCGGAAGCATACTATAGTGGTATCTATACCCAAATCTTCACATCTGTCCTTCACAGTACTAAACTTTTCTAACAAGTCCTACTGATTACCCATAGGACTATCTACAGCATGCAAGAACTTTTATGAGCTTATACTCAGTAAGTTCAAACAAGATCTCATAAATCATTTTCACTTGCTTTAAAAACTTTTCTCATAAAAACCTTTCTCTTAAAACGTTTTTAGAAATGTCTTTTATAAGCATTTTTGAAAATGTTTTTCATAAATGTTTTTCTTGAACATTTTTGAAAACGTTTTTCATGAAATATTTCTTGAATATTTTTCATAAAACATCATTTATAAACCTTTTCTTGTAAACATGAAAATGTTTTTCATAAACACTTAACATAAAACATTCCTCAAAATGTTTTTCATAACATAAAAATATTTCATAACAAGGAAAACAAGCAACCTCAAAATGCATGTTTCTATTTATGCTCAATTATGAACTTTCAATTATGAGTGTCTTATGAACCTTCTTTTCTTACTTTAACTTTCCATCTTTGTTCCTTATCTTTCCTTATCTTACTTTAGTGTTCATACCAACATCATCAACCATGAGATCATAAACATAATGCTTCCTTTGTGAAAGACTTGAAACCATCAAACATCGAGGTCATCTACCTCACATCAAGGAGGTCAAATTTTAACTTTACTTGTGTACCTCACATCAAGTAGGCTAGTACGTCACTTTCTTTTTATCTTTTCTTTACCTTCTTTTTAACTTTAGTGAGCATATCAAATGCAATCACGTCATATGCAAACACATTTGTAAATCATAACTTATATTGTAAAACTTATTGCATAACAAATGCAACATAAAACTTATAATATAAAATGTAAAACATTGTGCATTGACAAATTGCAAATATACTTTAAACATAATTATTGCAAATATATTGCAAACTTTTAGTTAGTCTTTAAAACTTTATGCATAACAAGTAAAAACATACTTTAAAAACAACTTGTATAACTAGGGGTGGCAAAACAGGTTGGCGGGTCGGGTTCGTGTCGAGTTGGAGTTAATTTTTACAAAAATAGGTCGACACTAACCCGACCCGCGACACGAACGGGTTGAAATTTCTCAACCCGAACCCGACCCATTTTGATACGGGTTGACACTAACCTGACCCGTGTCAACCCGTTTTTTATGCACAGTGTCAAAAAAATATGACCCGCGACCTGATTTTGACCCGTAACCCGATTTTGATCCGTAACCCGGCTGTGACCTGCCTACGTTAATATATATAATATTAAAAAAAATAAAATTAGAAGAGTTTTATACCACTTCAATAAGAAGATGAGTGATAAGAGAAACATGGTTTGATCTTTTAAGGGCTTATATTATATATATGAAATAATATTAATTTTTTTAAATTTAATTAATTAAATACGGGTCAGAAACGGGTCATTTTAGTGTCAGACGGGTTGACCCGAACCTGACCCGTTTTTTGACGGGTCAGTTTCGGGCCGACACTAAAATGACCCGTAATCAAATTTTTCGACACTAACCCGCAAAAAATCGTGTCAGATTCGTGTCGTGTCGTCGTGTCACAACCCGTATTGCCGGTCCTACTTTCCTCCTAACCAATTAACCCCTAGAAAGAGTTCTCTCTCTCTCTCTTTTTTTTTTTTGGTAATCTATCGAACCGACCATACTCTAAAGTCACTTTGAGAAACGTCTTCCTTTTACTTACATCTGTATCCGCCAATACAATAATATCTTAAATATTTTTTTATCTCCCTAATGAAAAAAATTAAACACATTAACATCATAAAGAACTTTTTTTTTTTTTTAGATTTCAATTGATTTTCTCTTCAAAGAAGTCATGTTTATGTATATAAAAATAATGCTAGTTATTGTTTAAAGTAATGGTAATTAGTAAATGTTTGTGATATAGTTATTAACATATTCGAGCTACTAGAGCTACATGTTTTCGGAGGAAAAAGAGCTGCTACTCTTTTTTTTTTTTTTTTTGGTTAATATCATAACTAAATCCTCCAAATTTCTAATAACATTCGATATTAATCAACCGATGAACTGTTCAGAAATAGAAATTATATCAATAAAAACACAAAAAAATGATATAATAGACAACCACGAAAAAAGGACACGAGCCCTCACTAACTTTTAAATTTTTTTAAAAATTTTTTACCCACAAATTTTATAAAAAAAGGGGAAAAAAAACTCCAAAATTGTAATAGATGTCACTTTTTCAAAGCTTATAGAAGTACATAGTATGTTTGAAAAATATTTACAGTAAATATCAGTAAACAAAAAATTTACTTACTAAAAATATTTTTTACTTATCTATTTACTATGAGTAAAAAAATTTTGCAGGTAGATTCTTTTTACTATTATTAACTACAAATATTTTCAAGACCCATTGACATTTCCCTTATTCTCCTAAAAAAATTTAGTTGTACGTTTATTTGACAAGAAAAATTATAACTTCCCCTTAGTAAATAGTAAAATTATTTTATTATTAATTATGTCCCCTTTTTAACAAGAAAATTATGATTATGTCTGTTGTTGCCCGTTTCCTGATCAACAGCACGTGTGGCTATGCATGATGGTTGGACTGCCTTCCTCTGCTCTTCTTAGCTTCACTGGCTGGGCTTGCAAGAAGAGGGAATCAGCTAGCATGGTGCCAACCAAGTACTCTCAACGCTCAAGTCAGGTACTTGTTAGGCCAAAGGGAGGCTATGGATAGGTTAGAGAGAGTCCACTCACCTTGAGGGTGGAATAAATGCTCCTATTTATAGCTTTTTGCATGCACCGACTGTTAGACGTGTATGCCCTAAGGAGTAAAAATGTAATATGTTTTTTAAGACATTTTTATCAATAAATAATTCATTTATTATTGACCAAAACTTATGCTTTTTATGTTCATATTTGTTGAATGTATATTAAACAAACAATAATTTGAGATTGTCGGTCTAAACCTTTAAGACTTGGGCATATAATGGACAGATTATGCAAGACATGATTCTTAAGGTGACGGTCTAAATCATAAGATCTGCAATCGAGGGAACGAAGTTGGACGCTTTATTCATGTAAAGATTGTTATATTGTCTATATCCCTATTAAGGGATGCTTTGTCTTGACTATCGAGGTGGACTCCGTGAATAGAAACATTGACATATTGTCATAGGTGAAGTTGTGTTGGATTGGGACATAGAGTGAATTGATTTGGATTAATAATTCTGTCTCGACAAATCGATTCACTTTAGACAATCATTTGTATTGTATCTTAATCTTGAGATGAATAGTGAGCCTATTGTCTTGACTTGGTTCTTTTGATATACTAAAGGGTGAAACCCACATTTTAATAGTGGTATGTATGCTGGTACGTTGGAGGCATGACTCTTGATAGCGTAGACCTATTATTTATAGATATAGAATCCATAGCTCATCTTTAGAAGTAGTGATATCCTCTTATATGTGTTATCCTGTAATTAAAAAACTGGAGCGCTCAACCATTTAGATACATAGGTGTAATCAAATTGTATACTATCTTTGGATGGTAAGTTTTTCGATGGTGAGATAATGGAATGTAAGATAAAAATAATCAGGAAGGTAAGACAGAACTTGTCCTTAAGCCGATTATGGATAATCCTATGAGGATACAATACACTATGATATGTCATGGAGATTTAGCTACACGGGTTTCATAATTCTATATAGTTCAAGAGTCCAGCTCCAAGCTTTTAGTAGAGTAGCGTTGGAGTTGATAATTATGAAATGTATATCTAGGATATTGGGTTTCATAATTATCAGAAGCTTGAACTATATAGGTCCATCTGGTCCCCTTTGTTAGCTCACAAAATCCTGTAACGATACAGCGTGCTTTTCTAATAATTGGTGACTTATGTTAGATTTATTAGATTGGTTGAAATTCTGAAGAATCAAATAATTCATGTCTATTTATCGGTTGAATTAATTTTGTGACAAAATTAATTCAAGATAAACTTGTTGAATTATTGGGATATGATAATTCTTGTCTGTTTATCAGTTGATTTAAATTTAATTAATTAAATACGGGTCAGAAACGGGTCATTTTCGTGTCAGACGGGTTGACCCGAACACGACCCGTTTTTTGACGGGTCAGTTTCGGGTCGACACTAAAATGACCCGTAGTCAAATTTTCTGACACTAACCCGCAAAAAATCGTGTCGGATTCGTGTCGTGTCGTCGTATCGCAACCTGTATTGCCAGCCCTATGTATAACATTTGCAAACACATTAGCAACCATGTAAAATGCATTTGAAAATCATTTACTTCATGTTATAGGTGAGGTTTGTAACTTACCTTGTTCTAGCTCTAACCTCCCATTTCCTCCATTTTCCTTTCATTAGTCGGCCTCTGTATCCTGATCATATGACACCAACACCCGATTATATAGTTAACTTTTATTACCAATCTACTCGATTGATAACATAACTTAAACACTAAACATTCATTTCCTTTTTCATAACTTGGTATACTATCGATTTTACCCTTTTCTTTACTTGATTTTGTAACCCACTAGGGTACCTTTCCCTTTACTTAATTATGTAACCATCAGGTTACCTTTCTTTCTACTTAGTTTTGTAACCCACCAGGTTATCTCCTTCTTTACTTGACTTTGTAACCTATCGGGTTACCTTTATTCTTTAGCATCCCTTAGTTAAATTTCTCGTCTCACTAGCAGTTTCGTTACTTAAGATATTACGAAACATTTTCTGTCTAAAAATGTTTTGCTAGTGCATAGTGTTCAGCTTCGTTTTAGTCGTTTTCTTAAAAATGATATTTTTTACCCTTAACGGGTTTTTCGTTCATTTCATAAATTTATAAAACTCATTACTTAACTTTACCATTCCATTACCTACATATTATGGAAACATTTTCGCTAAGGGGCATTTTTTGATATCAGGCATTTCAGGTTCGTTTTGGCCATTTTCATAAAATGATCATTTTACCCTTGATGGGTCTTTAAAACTTTTGAAACCTGTTTAAAACATAACTTCATTTCTTTACTTCTCATAACATTGTAGAAAACCAAACAATAGTTTTTCTTTCAATTAAAACTATTTTATCAAAACTTTACAGTTTTGACCCAAAACGTGAAAACCATGACATTTTTGCCCTCAACGACATTCTGTCATTCTTTGCTTGAGCAAACACTCAATCTATAAAAACATAAACCTCTGGTTACTTACTGCCCGTAGAAATGCAGGAACCCTAATGTTCCTTGGTGAAAACCTAGTTTTCACATTATTTTACGGTTTTGGCCTCAAACACAAAAATCTTTACATTTTTGCACCAGGAATCAAAAATGACCACTTTATACCAAAATGTTCAATTTTTTGCAAGAAATAAAACTTACAAAAGCTCATTGGTCGAATTCTAAACTTTTCATAATGTTTTCATTTCTTGAAATTTTGTGCCCTAAATTTCGTAAAATTCGTAACTCCTAAACTAAGGAGAATTTTGATAAACTATTCAGTTGTCCTAATAGTTTTGATGAGTTCTACAATTTTATGTTTTAACTTCCTCAAATTCCAACGTTAAGGTGGACTTTTTGGTTGATTTTTAAATATGTCGAATTGTAACAAAACTTTGCAATTTAGTCCTTTAGGAATTTCATAAAACTTTGTTCACAAACGTGGTTTTCCTCACTGTGTTGGCAAATGCTATACCATATTTAAAACATAATTTGGCCTCTAAGGCCCTCAAAACTCCATTCCTTTGAAGCTAGTTAAACTTTACAAAGTTTAACAAATTTTCACTTTCAACATCAAAACCCCTACTTTCTCTCTTTCCATCATCATCATCATTAATCTAAAACATAAAACAATCATACTATAATGTCCATTTTACATGCCATAGACCAAATCATACAGTATGCATATTTTAGCATAAACTTTCAAGTACAAAGTTTAGAAATTTACCTAAACTTTACCAAGCTTTTTGATCCTCCACATGTGAGATTAAACTTGCTTAGATTCCTTTGTCATAAACCATGAAAAAATTCTATTAAAAACCTATCCATAACTTTAAAGAAAAATCACTAAAACCCTTAAAAAAAAGTTAAAAATTTACCTTCAAAGTTGTAAAACTTTGCATTAAAACACTAGAGCTTGCTTTAAGCTTGATTGGAGGTTTGCTCTCATCAAACTTTGATAAAAGAATTGCCCAAAGGGCTGCCGTGTCCATGGAGAGAAAAATGGAAGTTTTATTTTCTCTTTCTAAGTTTTATTTTCTCTTTCTCTCTTTCTTTCCTTTTCACATTGGTTTACATAATGGAGACCAACTTTTGGTCTCTTTTTGAAGCTAAATTCAAAAGAAACAAAAGGGTGAGGTGGCCTTTTCTCTACCCTTGGAGTGTCCCCACTTTTTTCCTTTTTTTCTTTTTTTTTTTCCTTTTTGGTGACTAACTACCCTAATTATTATTAGGGTTAACTTGTCCTTTTATGTTTGGGCCACATTAGGCAATGTGGTGACCCAATCAAAACTCTCAAAGTGTCTCCTTGATGGGTCCCACAAAACTTTTTTATACAATCCAAGTTTATACTAACAATATTTTTCCTATACTGTTGGTATTCCTTTCTATACAATTCATAAGGTCCCACAATCTCCCATACTTATTTTCATCAATCACATAATGTAATTCCAATATTATCTAACTTTGTACAGTCTAAATTTATACTGACAATATTTTTCTTATACTGTCGGTATATTCTCTATACTGCCACAGCATTCTTGATTCATCCATATTCTCCAAACAGTATTATTTCTATACTTCTTAAACTTAAACAGTCCAATTTTTGTACTTCTTAATCTGAAACAGTCAAATTCCTACACGGCATTATTTTTGTAGTGTAATTTTCATTCTACACAACTTTATTAGCGTATTTTCTTATACTGTATTATTCTAATACTGCATAATTTTTCATCTTATTATATAGTATTTTTCTAAACTGTATTTTTGTCTTAATATTTGTTGCAACACAATTTACAACAATTAAGCTATTGGTTTATTTTCATATCATTCCTTCTTTATTTAAGGCTATGGCATGATTTTTACCCTTAAAAATTTTATTTTTAACTTTTATGGAATTTATCATATAAATTGGATCAAACAATAATCCTTAAATTATTGCATTTTTAATGTACTTAAAATGCTTGGGTGTTACATGCAATGGATGAAATTAAAAAGTTTTTTAAGTTAGAATGATACTTCTGTAGTTTCTTAAAATAAAGGAGAAATTGAGAAATATTTAAACTTCTAAGGTATAATAATGTAATTAATTTTTTTTAAAAAAAGAAAAATAAAGGTAAAAGAAAGAGAAAAAACTGGCGTGCATGAGTAAATTACAAAAATGTTACTTCTATAGATTATTTAAAGAACAATGTTTGAGAAACCAAAACTAATATTAACTTTTGTACCAACTCTATATTTATTATTTTTTATAGATGTTTAAAAATTGATTAGATTAATTAAAAATAAAAAGGTTCTATTTGCTGGTGAAAAGATGTCAACTTAAAATTAGTACAATCGTTAAGGTTAGAGTTGTTACCTATACATCATTCTTTTTAAAAGGGTTTTTTGGTATATTTAATTCCTAAACATTTTAACTTTTAGCAATGTGGTCCTTAAATTATATTTTGTAATAATTTGGTCTCTAAACTTGGCTAAATGTCACAATTAAGTCACTTATCAAAAACACACATCAAAATTGAGATATATTGGTGTCCTTTAACGGCTCAACACCACATGCAGCTACGCATGGTGGTTGAATGTCTTGCCCAGTTTAAGAACGGTCTGGTTTGCTCAAACCTACAAGAGAATAGAATGATTCAGAGTAAGGGGACACCAATATGGTATCTACCAAGGGTGCTCCGATATTTAAGTCAACTAGCTAATCTAGGATAGCATGAGAAAAGGCAAAATGAGGGCTAAAGAGAATCCATTACCTTTGATGTGTAGGTAATGCTCTTATCTATAGAGTATGGTGTGTGCATCGACATTTATCCGTGACTTGAGTCTACGATTGTACAGTGCCTAGAGACAAGGTGACAGGTGTTTCAATCCCTACATATATAAGATTTTCCAACTAAGGGTCTAGATGGTGCCATATGGTCGCTTTAGTATTGTGCCATATGGCTGGCCAAAGTGTGCTTCCTAAGGGTAGTCTTACTCTGGTCAATAACCGAGCACGATAGTGGGTAAGGAGGTGAGTACTCGGCCTGAGTTAGTCGGCCGATATACGAGGAGGTAGGTGACGATGCATATGGATGGTCTTGCCACTGTGAGTTACCTGTCGGCATTTGCTAAATAGAGTTCTCGGTCGTCTATTTAGACACACCACCAACGGAATGAAAAACAATCATGTGAGTTAATATGTTTGATAAATTATTTTCCGACCGCCTATTCAAACACACCACCAACCTACCTAATATATTGTTGATAAAGTATTGATACTTTTAATTAGTCAATCAGTTATTAAGGACATGAATTTGTTCGCGTAATGAAAATATGGATTTTAATTTGAATATCATCCACAAATGCTACAAATCACTTTTTTCATTAATGAATACTTTACAATCACGTATATTGGCAATAAAAAAAAAATCAAAAATCCTACTTATTTACTATTGCTATGCGACAATCCTTACTTACCTAGTTTTATAAATACTATTGAAAATGATAAACCTTTTTTAACTTTTCGCACCATTCTTTTTTTTTTTTTAGTAAATGCAAGGGACTACTGTTTACAACATATATAAGTAGTTTTTTTCGTTCATGAGAAAGTCGGTCCTTAGAGTCCTCTAATAACCAGGCCAACAGTCAGTAACGATGACCATCTACAAAAAAAAAAAAAAAAGGGCAACCTTATAGTTTTGTCATAAACAATTTAAAAAAGTTGTCTTTAGAAACACTAAATATATATATTTTTAATACAACACTAATTACCTTGGTCATCACTGATGACGGAGGGAGGGAGGCAAAGGGCCATGGCCACTAGGATTTTTTTTCTTTGTTTTTTTCCCTTTTAATAAAGCTTTTTATTTGTCTTTAATAATAATAATAATAATAATAATAGAATAACAACACAAATATTTATATTAGAAACATAGTTGGGCCTGTCCATTTTAGCCCAGTCTAGTGTCCAACACAGTACGTAGCACAGTGTCCTATATTGTCTATAAATCATATCACTATGCATTAAATCTCAGATTTTCTTAGCTCCTTCTCTCTCTAAAATTTCTCCCCTCTCCATAGAATTCTCTCCCCCTCTCTAAAAGTTGAAGCTTGTCTTTAATTTTCTAGATCTTCTCTATTGTTTTTCTCATAAACTTGAATCTCATCTATAACCCCTCAACCATCTTCAAATTTTCGTAAACCACCCTCAGTTCTTGCACTTTCGTTCTTTATTTCTTTATTTCTTTCTTTTTTTGTTTCTTTTTCTTTGTATTTCATGGATCCAAAGTACCATCACTTGATAAAATACTTTCCATCACCTTCCCAAAAGGTTCTCAAATAGAAAATACGACTGTAGATTCTCATGCATTTTGGAATTCCCAATGATGTGAGGATGCTGATCAAAGGAAAAATTTGTCCGAGTGACTTCAATCAAAAGGCCGGCCTTACAGATACGGGTACCAATCATAGTTCAATAATAAGAAGAGCTTGTCCCATCGAGTCTAGATGTAACAAATGTGGGTGACATATTTGTGAGGGTAAGTATCATTCACCTAAATTTGTGTCAATAAATAAAGAGGACAAAATCTATTTCTACAAAGATTACCTTTTTAAAGAAAACTTAGATGACCTTCATGCTTCTCTTCACAACTATCCAAGTGGATATGTCTAAAATGTAATTTCTAATCTCTGACCTAAATTTTATGCAAAAAACAATGCTTCAGGAATCTAGCATTAAAAAACCCTGTTTGTTAGTTTGTAAGAAAATTAAATGAGAAGTAAATTCTTAATTCATAGTGGTTGTTTGAGTGTTTCTGTCAAAAAAAAAGTTTATTTTGTGCTTTGAGTGTTTTTTTTTAGATTGTCATGGTATATATTAAAGAATAAATGTTTGTTTTTATTTTATCATTACAGTAGTTGTTAGATATCTATGTTTTTTATTTAAAAAATGTTACCTTGTCTGCTGCATCACATGTTTGTTCCTGTTGTTAGTTTGAAGCTTTTAGATCCTAAATGATTTTTCTTGATTCGTGTTGTTTTTGTCAAAAGGTTTACAATGTGTCATATATCTTTTTACTGACTTTTCTACATTCATATTGTTTTTGTCAAAAGGTTTATAGTATGTCATATGTCTTTTACTGACTTTTCTATATTTGTGTTTATTTTGTCAAAAAAGTTTACAGTTAAATGTGATGGGTTTTATTTGTTTGCTTGTAAATTGTCAAAAGTTGTACAGTTATAGTCTCATTTGTCAAAAATCGGTCTGATTATGTGTTTATTTTTCAAGATCCAAACTAATTTCGTCCCACTTTTTCTAACATATACATCACCTACATGTCATAAGTCCCTAATTCTTTTGCAATTCCATCTTCTTTAAGATCTCATTTGGGACTCAAAGTTTAGGCAGAGTGGACTTAAGACAAAAACCCTAAAAAAAAACAAATAGAAAAAAAAAAGTCAGTCTGTTTTAGACACTAAACATGTCTTTCTCCAATTCATCTCAGAAAATTAAAACCATATGTATTTTTTTGTGGTTCCAGTCCTTGTAAAGATAGAGTCTACTTAGAAGCCGCAGAACACTTAAGATAAATCTTGGCAAGTAGGGAAATTAACTTGATTAGGCAAGGTAAATTGGGGTTAATGGGAGATGTAACAATAGTAGCACGTTCTAAAGGTAGTCATATTGTATGGATTGTCCCTCATCTCCTAACTGAGGGGAACCTCTGTGAAAAAACCATAGGTAAGGAACAGAGAGTTTTGGATATCTCTAAGCATTTTGAAAACATGATCCATAACTCTGACAGTTTCATTACATTACCTAGTGGTTTGGGCACCATTGAAGAGTTATTTGTAGTTGCTAGTATGAGTCTATTGGGTATTCACTCTAAACTCCTTGGCCTTTTTAGATAGTTTTTTTGATCGTCTTTTAAAGTTTTTAGATTATACTGTAGAACAAGACTTCATTTTAGAGCTAGAAAGATAAATCTTTGTTACTGTTTCAACAACTAAAAACCTACTTGACAAAATACAAGTCATAAATCCAAAGTTCGACACTACAACGTCCAAGCTTGATTAGAAGAAAGAAAGTAGGAAGCGACTGTTGAATTTGAATCTGTACCTATAATCTTTTGGCTTTACCTATAACATGTTCGTTTGTATTTTTTGTATCCTGATTAACCACTCTCCTCCTTATTTTTTTGTGACATATTGTTGTTAAAACTTTTAGATTCATTGACTTTGGTGTTGGGATGGTTGGTATTACAAGTAACTAGTACTCTCGAAATGCATCATATTTAAGGTTTGATCTTTTCTTTATCGATGCTTATATAATCTCCATACATACATGGTTAAGATAGCTAATCATACTCCGAAACAGATCCATATCATATCTATGAACTCTCTATGTTTTATTTTAATGTGCATTTTTAATATAAATACTTGTGTTTATTATTATTATTCTTATTATTATTATTATTATTATCATTATTATACAATTTAACATCCCTAATCTAATTACAAACCACGGTCTAAAAACAATTGAGGATTGAAAAATGACATAATCAGCATATGCACTTTTCATGATGTATGTTAAATTAATCTTGATAAAAAAAAAAGCCCTGTGACTCAAAATCCTAGCTCTGTTGATGACTCATGAGGATAGATCATACTTATATATGCCTCATTTATGAGGACTACAAAATTAAATTACTGTCGACTTAGCTTTGAGATTGTTTGATGACTGGTTTTTAATGACCACAAAATGTAATTAGTTATATATATTGGTATGAAAATATATATATATATATATATATTAATACGAATGATATGTTGATCATAAAACTAATTACTAGATATAAAGATAGTTCAAAAAAAAATACTAGATATAATCAAAAAAGGAATAATGGACATATTGAAACGTAAATCACACGATATAAAATGAAAATTGTTGGGGTACAATTCGGACAGGCCCAAATTGACTGTGGGCCCTGTCGGCCCAACAAGTGATCGAGCTATTCGAACGGGTCGGATGATCGAATCGATTATTCGATTCGAGTGTTCATGACTTCCCAAACCGATTATCGATTCATTCAGAGTACCTCTCGTCCAGATCGTTTGACGAATCGATCGACTGGATCACTCGTATCGGTTCGACAGATGGCACGTTCCAACGTTTAACGCACGTTCAGTACAGGACCGGAATATGCGGAAGTAGTGGATTCTGCAGCAAATCATCTACCGACACGTATCCCATTATCACATTCACCTGCGAAGCACTACTCCACCCCATCTGACGGTTAAAGACCACGTTTCGACTCCATAGTATATATATGGCGGAGAGGTGGCTTCAAGGAGATATACAGAAACATAGGGAGAAATATAGACAGAGACGTACAGAAAAAAGGAGACAGAACTCTGCCC
>CAMOHE010053073.1:0-11798 GCA_946598075.1 Artocarpus hirsutus | reverse complement strand
ATGTTAATATTAATATAAATACTAATATATTATTAAGAATTGTATTTTTATTATTATTTATATTATATACAACATTTTAATATTAATATTTTGTTAAATAATAATTCTTTGATTATTATAAATTAATATTTTTATATAATATAAAGAAACTATTATATTGATATAAAATAATAATTATTTAATAATAATGATGTTAATAACATTAAATATTTATAGTAATATTAATGTTAAATTATATATAATATTATTTTATTATTTATATTTATATTATTATTATTTAATATTAATACTAATATATTATATTGATAAATGTTAATACTATAAATTATTTTGTCAATTATGCAAAATTTCTATGTATAACCAAACACAGTAATGTATTATTCTTAGAAATCTAATAGAAGATTCCTATATAAAACCAAATGTGATAATTTTGGTTCACAGGAATCATATTGTTGAAAATATGATTCCTATTGATTACTGCATACTAAACGTCCCTTATGTGTAAGTATATGATATTGTGAGGAAGGATAGAATTGTCTTTATGCGTGGATCACGATACGCCTCTAAATGCGCCCCACCCCTACCCACAACCACAACCCCCCCCCCCCCCGGGGTCCTCCTCTGTTTTATCCCATCTTGTGTCCGCTTTCTATCACATCTCTTTGTTGTTCCGGTCATTGAGAACTTTTCCTTTTTCCGTAAATCTCAGTAAATAGCAAGCTGGGTCTCGTCTTGAAGCAGAGGTTTACGAATATACTCGAGGATTTTCCAATTTTCAAGACAGCTTCTCTCCAGGGCCTGTGCAATATAAACTTACAACTTCCATGTAAGTATCTGAAAAGGAAAAAAAAAAAAACCTGAATTTTGTTTTGATCTATTCCTATTGTTTTGATAAAAAAGCCACTACAAGCATTCGTACTGAAATAAGACACACACATATGTATATTAACACACACATATATATATTTTTCTATATATGCTGTTCGGCGAAATAAGTTTGAACAAACTTATTTTTGTCCTCGAAGTTTTCTTCTCCCTTATCAGTTTCTCGACACTTTCCGTTCTTTGAGTTTTTGTTTTTCTTTAACTGATGCACCTTTACACTAACCGGCCGTCGTATTTGATGCTAGCCATCAGATCTTCCATGTCCGGACGTATTGATCTCATGCAAACGAAGAATAAAGTAACAGCATTCTTCTCTTTACTTGGTATACGTTCTGCTAACAATACGTGTGTTTCCTTCCTATCGTTGAAATTTTTAGGGCTTCCGGGATGGAAAAATTGAATATCTTGGCTGAGGTTTGCTCCAAACGCCTTGCCGAAGAATATCCCGCCAATCGGGTTGAATATACAGGCCTCGGAGGAGAAGCCGCTTATTCAAAACCAAATGCACTGGACAAGCTGAAGGATTTAATCCGAGAGAAGGGTGGTTCCGACGAGAAACTTATTATCGAGAAGACACTGTACGACACGGATGTGAAGAAGGGCCAGAATCGGCTTTCAATTCCGTTGAAGCAGATTCTCTCAGACGACTTTCTCGACGATGATGAAAAGAGGAAGATTCTGATCGACGGCGTCGTTTTGGGTTTCACTGAGCCTTCTCTCAAAGAAACGACAATGTTGTTGAAGAAGTGGGACTACACTACAGCTAGTTCCTACGTCTTGGTTACTAACTGGCACAAGGTCGTCAAGAAAAATGGGCTCAAAAGGGTGACACCGTCCAGGTCTGGTTCTTCAGGGTCCAGGGACGTCCTTGGATTGCTTTGGTCAAAGTTCCCTGAGGCCCAAGACCACAACTACAGTTCACTTAGGCCCAAGCCCACTACTCCACTTCACATCGCCCATGCGACTGTAGACAATATTTGATCGTATTTCCTAAACTACCCTTTACTCGCCTACCATGACTATTTTCCGTTTTGTTCTTATTTATCTTTGCCTTGGCACAGACATGATTTTCCTTTATGTGATTTGTTGTTTGAGTTGACTGTACTTGGTGTTTTATTCTTAGATTGAAGAATTGTGCTTTTGCAAACTATGGGATGTCACCTTCTTCAGAAAACAGAAAACTAGTGCCAATTTGTTGAATTTCTGAATATATATACATATATATATATATATATTGGTTGATTGTTTGTTTTATTTTTTTTATTTAAATTTCTGATTACTAACTTGGGTCAAGCACGAAAGTAAACAATATTCAATATATATTTCGTTCCTCAATCTCTCATCATTCTTCATTCATTCACCTCTTCTGGCGTCTAGGGAACCTTTCGATCTTCCGCTGCTTAGATCAGCAAGACTCGCTGAAGGAAGCTCCTGAACAGTTCTGCTTGTTTGACTTCATCTGCTTTGACTTTATTTTTTTCCTTTCTTTTGCTTCTCCACATTTGCTTTGACCTATATATACACGAAAACTTGGCAAGATCTGAGTTAAGTTTGCTGTTCTGATCAATCTTCTTCTTCTTGTTCTTCCAGTATTTTCAAAGTTAATCATCAGCATCGGTTAATTTTTCAGAGTTTCCCCAGAAATGATAATACAATTCTTGTCTCATGAAACTTGTATTGATTAATCTTTTCATCTTGATGCTGATGGTTTACTATATTGAATTAAGCTTTAATTGATTTATGGATTTAAAGTTTAAAATGACAACATGTAGCTATTTCTTACAAATTGTCAGTTTGATATGATAAGTTATTGCTTAATTGGTTGATCTAGCGTCTGGGATTTCAGTTGCCGACTTTTAATTTACGATCCCTTTGTTCTTCTTCTTCTTCTTTTTCTTTTTTGGTTAGAACTGTCTGCATTATGTACTTGATGGACCATAGAAAATGATGTTTTATATGTGTTTTGCTGCTCCATGAATATCTTATGTGAAAGGGATTAAAACTAGTTATCTTTTTTCCATGACCTAGTAATTTGGTGAACAAGTGAAAATTTCTTAGGTTTAACAGTAAATAAATTTGCTATCAATTCTCAATCAATTTCTTTTTTCCTTTTTTTCTTGGAAATTTAAAAAGCTTTTCTTGAGTCCATCTACATACATTCGTTGCCCCCATTAAAGAAAGCTTATCTTTATTTGTAATTTTGACTTTATCTATATTTAGAAATCTCTTCAATTTTAGTAGATAATTTGATAGTCTTAGGTAACTTAACCAGATTATATTGTTATCAAAACAATAATTGTAGTTAATAGCATATTTTTGAAACGTTTTTTTAAATAATAATTTAAATAAATAACATATTTATGGATAAATGATTCATTTACGTGGCGTAAATAATTTATTTACTCATAAGTATCTAGATAAATATTATTTATCGGCAGATATGCTTTTTACTTGAATCATTTAAAAAATATGTTTTTTAATTCAAAAACTTTTGAAAAATATGTTATTTGCCTCTTCAGTCCTCATTTATATTAAGCCCATTCTAGGGCTCCTTATTAGTGAAATGTCTCTCTTTACTTATAGCTTATGAGCGTAAATATATTACTAAATTACGCTAAATCTATGTGTCCCTTTCTCCCTTTTATTTTCTTCTTTGAATTTTAATAGCCCCAAGTTTTAAACTAATATAAACAGTATTGCTTATGTTTTGTCTAGTCACTATTCTCATTTGCATTTGCAACCTTGTCTTAATGTTTAGTCTAGCTCTCAAAAAATTTACTAGTACCTTATTGAAACCACCTGCTTAAGCTACGGTCAAGGAAAACTCTAATTCAATTTGTATAAAAAAAAAAAAAAAGACGGAGAAGTTTGAGTAAGTCAATCAGGAATTTAGAAAAGTGTACTAGTAAGTTATGGTACTTTTGGAAGCGTACATACATGACAATAGACATCTAAGAATAGTTTTTTTTTTTTTTTTTTTTTTGTAGTTTTTTTTTCCAATATTGTGTTTGCTTAAAGGCTCTGTGATTGATAGAGAAGAGCATATATGTGATCCATGATAATGGAGAAACAAGTGATCATCCGTTGTTTCCTTTGCATTTTTACACATGACCACACAATGCAAGAGGAAGACCCACTTTTGTGTGTGTGTGTGTGTATATATATATGTATGAATGTGCATAGACGTATTTTTGGTGTATCTATGTACAATTCTTAGAAGAATTTTAAGTTGATCTACATAGACATATATTTGCTACTCTTAGACTCATATGTTAACATCTTGTAGTTTTCCAAAATGCTTTAAACTTGACATTTTACAGTTCTATGCCGACTCTTATACGTTCTATTTAAATCAATTTTTTTCTTGAGTGTGTTGATAATACAAAATTAATGCTTCTTGTTGCTTGTAATTTAGAATGTATGATCACATAAATTTTGATTTAGTTAGCAGCTTGTTTTAGGTTGCTAAGTTCCGCGTACTTGTAGTTTATGATTGAATAATTGTACTTAAACCGAGAGAAAGGTTGACTCAAGAACTGGCACATTTTTGAGAACTTACACACTTTGGAAAGCTCGTTAAGCTGTTGCATTTCCATCTCTCTACCGAAGAAACTAAGCTTCATTAACTTTGTATTTAATTTTTATTTAGGACATGTTTTGTCACCTTTTTTTCTCTGAAATCTTACCGATTGAGTTTGAAATTGTCCCACACGAACTGCGATTCCTCCTTTTTTTTTTTTTTTTTTTTTTAGATTTGTAGAGGGAAAAGTGCCCACGTGAAGTGCATTACCAATAGATAGGGCTACACAAAAACCATCCTGCACCCATCGGCCATCCGCGCCTGTGTTCGCCTCACCCAAAAAAAGCAGGTCCATGTCAACAACCTGCCCATGGGCTTGTTCAACTTGCCCGCTTTTATATGTTGGTGGGCGGGTTCGGATTTGAAGTTTAACGGATGGGTTCAAACCAACTCACTTGTGTAATTCTTAAAAAAAGAAAAAACTAATTCTTTATATTTTAATTGCCCTGTTCCCCTTACCCTAAAAGCTAAGACACTCGCTCTTTCTTGTAATCGCAGGCAGCCACCCCCAAACCCAAAGAGTCCCCTTTCTTGCTGGACATCAGGTGGTACAATAGCCTTGAGAAACATGTCTTCTATGCCTACCATGATACTGTTAAGCTGGCCATAAACAATCTGACCATTTTTTGCATTTGTTTCTATGAAAACATCAATCAGACCAGGCGTTGGTTCCCGTGGTTCCAATTCAATCGTTACAAGTGGTTTAACTCTTTTGTCTTCTCTAAAACCATCAATAGGAACAATATCTAATGAAACCCTTGACCAGAAATGTTACCACTTGCTAG
This sequence comes from Artocarpus hirsutus, assembly GCA_946598075.1. Taxonomy (NCBI): domain Eukaryota; kingdom Viridiplantae; phylum Streptophyta; class Magnoliopsida; order Rosales; family Moraceae; genus Artocarpus; species Artocarpus hirsutus. Next base: position 6,548 of record CAMOHE010053073.1, on the reverse strand, counting down.
AGGCCCACCAAGAAGAAAAGGTATGTGATATGATGGAATAGACCCGTATGGTGCGGAGGAAGAAAATTTGAGGACAGTGGCATATATAGCAGGGAGAGAATCGATTCCATCAAAACTGCCAGCAGGTGGAGCAACTTCCTATATACTGTTACAAGGCGCAGACTTAAACCTCAAACTATAGGAAATTCTAACTCTAAGACTGGTTGTATGTCTAAAATCAGAAATGGAGGAAAAATTACATTTGAGAAATATAAGTCTAAACCGCCTCAACCAACCCGCATCCACCCAAAATCAAACCGAAACCGTCTGCCATTCTACTGGTGGTCTATGCGTTGGTTAACCGTCAACCTGCATCCAAAAAAAAAAAACCAAATAGTACCCGCCTGAACACGTCCACCCGCCTGCCTGTTCAGCCTGTCAATAATGGTAAAGAAGACTGATGTGTTACACTAATCGGCTACAACATAAGATGTACCCAGTCTTATTGTTTAGTTGTGTACACAACAATTTTTAAGATCTGCACTTTTTTCTTTTTTAAAAAAATTAAAAAGAAAAAATAATCATTTACATTAAATAAAAAACAAAGTATCCTTAAAAAAAAACCCACCGAATATTAAAAGAAAAAACCCATTGGATAGACTTTTTTTTTTTTTTATTTTGTCTTTGAAGGGAGCATAATTGAAATTTTTTGCTATAAGATCAGAGCTGAAATTTGAGTAAGAAACTTTGCCATCGTGATTATTATTTTGCTTATGGGTCTGCCACTCCTATCCAGACAATAGCTATGGTTGTTTTTTGTTTTTTTGGTTGAAATGGCTGAAAGTTTTATCATTTAAACATTGAAGACATGAACAATGTATCTTATAAAGAGAGGAATAGACGTTCAAAATTAAAAAAAAAAAAAAAAGATTTAGGGAGAGAGAAATAGAATGGAATAAGAAGATATTCTCTTATTTTCATTTTCTTCTTTTAATCTTTTTTCTTTGGTTTTGATTTATTCAAGAATAAGGAAGATTTTTCTAGGATCGATGCCTACAACAATGGCTCTATATAGAGATTGGTTTCTCTGAGAGAGAGAGGAGTTCTTTCTGGCTCAATAGATTCCTATATATTACTCATTTTCACCTATTTTCTTTGCTCTAATCTAAATCCCAACTGTGTGTGGAAATGTCTCTTTGATGGCAAAACGCAAAGAAGAAGACGAAATTTGAAAGGCTAATGTTGGCACCGAAGAGATTGACGAAGAAGGAGGAAAAGGTGTTTGCTTTCCGTTGAGTGAAGAAAAGAAGAAAAAGGGGTTATCCTGCATTGGGGCGGGGGTTATCATGTTAATGGTCGTGTTCATAGTGACCTATTTTTATTAATCATATAAAAAAAATTCAACCCAAATATTATTCATTTATTAAATATGTCCAAAAATGTCAACCTATAGAAGATGTTAATCATATTAACTTGTATAATCCCTTTAAATTTATATATTGAATAAATAATTGATATAATTTTAACTTTTTTAACATGATTATAAAATATATACTAGATTTATTGGTCAATTTATTATTTAATTCTAGATTACCTGCAACTTTCAAAATTCATAGTATTTATATTTAATAAAAGCAAGTAAAGTTTCTTTATACATCATATCATGTGTACTTAACTTTCAAATTATACATGTAGTTAATCGTGTCATTTCGTGTGAATCGTGTTAGGATGGTCAACCCCAACCCAACCCATTAATGATCGTGTCAACTGTTATTGATCTAAACTCATTTATAATAAACCCAAACCCTCTAAATTTGTGCAAGTTTCGTGTTATGTTATCGTGTCATAACTAAAACCAAATTGGCACTCCTAATCCATTACGACTAGATGCATTCAATATTTTATGAAATCTATACCTTAACTGCCATTGGATTTTTTTCTCAATGGCCTAAGGACACTACCGGTAGTGCCTCCCAGATGCACACTATCGGAGACGCCCATTTGTGGAATATTGATGAAGATCTACAGTTACAGAACTGCATTGTATCGGTGGATTCTGACTTTGGATTAGTCTCATTTTTGACCTCATGATATGCTCATTCCCACTAAGCCTCTCACACTCAAAAAATTCTCACTTTACTACATTAAACTTTCAATAAGTTTCACTTCACACCCTTTATTAGATTTCCCATTTAAAACAAATGGTGGAAGCATGTAAGTTACTGTTTTATGATGATAATTTCAAAACATGTCGTCATAAATGATTACTTAGATGCTGATGTGGCTTCTTTTTTTGCGACAATTTGTTTTAAATGTTATTGCCAATATTTTTGGTTTTTCCTTTTTGCGACGACATACTTTCCTTTTTTGTTTTTTTAAATATTTATAATATTATAATAAATTTATTTTTAACAAATTTATTAAATTTTATATTTTTTATTTTTATTAATAGTAAAATTTTTATTTTTATTAATAGATTTTACTGCAATATAATTAAATTATAGTATTAAAAATTAAAAAATACAAATAATACTAAGTTTTTTCCTTAATAAAATAAGGGAATTTCTACTATAGAAACGCTACCTTTTTGCGACCTATGGAGCCCTTATTTTTTGTGCTAACCGTCACATGAATGGTAGGTGTGGAAGATGTTAAGTTGCTTATTATGGATGAGAGTAGACTTAAATAATATCGGTCATTTTATGAAATGCCCTGTGTGAAAAGCAATAGAGTTAAATTCAACAAAAGTCTTTGAATTTTTTTCTCTTTCTAAAATTAGTCCATGTATTCAAAAGTGTTTTAACTCAACTCTTGAACTTTTTATTTGTTGGAAAAATAGTACGCGGCAGAATTTTAAAAATTTTATATCAGAGTATTTTTTAAAACACAAGTTTGACATGCTATATGCATAAATTAACCAGATTTTGCTAACCTCTGTGTTGCAAAAAGCTCCTGTAATCTATGAAGAGAAGTAACGTTCTAGAAGAGCCTCAACTAACTGATCTTCTTTGCTATTTTCTATCCATGATCAGAGTGAGTGTGGGCTCACATGTACAGCTCTTCCACCAGGTGACTCTACTTCTAACTAATTGAGAGAACCCAAAGCTAGTGTTAGTGATTTGTGAACAAGAGCTTTTAGGAAGTTTACGAATCTCACTTACAGAGTTTCACTCTTAGTCTCTCAATTGATCTAAATAATAATGAGACTCACTCCCTTTTTATAGAGGTTGGGTCCAGAAGTCAGTCCTTATCAGATAATGCCTTAAAATTCAAATCAGAATCAAATTCATATTAATATATGATGAAATCCATGTGAAAACATGTGATCTTTTTATCGCGCGATCGGCATGCCAAACTTGCCCTATCGGCAAGCCAAACTATTGATAAAAATCTCAGCGAATCTTTTATTTTCACTCAAAATTCAACAGGATAAAATCTCAGTTTTAATTCAAATAATCAAATAAAGAAGTTATCTAATTAAAACAACTTTATCTAGATAATCTCTAGGAAAATAAATGAATTCCTAATAAATTTAAAAGTTAATTTTGATTTAATTTATTCAAGATTAAATCAACTGATAAACAGACAAGAATTATCTGATCCTAATAATTCAACAAGTTAATCTTGAATTAATTTTTGTCACAAAATTAATTCAACTGATAAACAGACATGAATTATTTGATTATTCCAAATTTTAACCAATTAATAAACTTAACAAAAGTCACCAATTATTGAAAAAGCACGCCGTATCGTTACAGGATTTTTGTGAGCTAGCAAAAGGGACCTGATGGACCTATATAATTCAAGCTCTTGATAATTATGAAACCCAATATCCCATATATATATTTCATAATTATCAACTCCAACGCTACTCTACTAAAAGCTTGGAGCTATACTCTCGAACTATATAGAATTACAAAAAAAAAAATCAAAAGGGTTTTTATTTGATGCGAAATTGTGTTTCTAGTTTCTTATTTGAGTTATATGTGATTCTTATTGTCTATGAGTTGTTGACCAAAAAATTAGTTGCTAAGTTTCTTAAATTGTTCCATCTTGAAATTAAATGGCATTGATATTTTGGTTTAAAGATGGACTTGCTACCATTGTTGGCAAAGTCTATCAAGTGACTTAAACTCTTTAGTAAAGAACATAAAATCTGTATCTATAGAGAGAGAAAGTAAGAGAGAGTGAGAGAGAGTGAGAGATGAGGAAGGGAGAGAGTAAACAAATAGAAAAAATTTGAAATAATTTTTTTAATATTTAATTTATTTTTGTATATATTTTACTATAATTCTAATATAATTTTTAAATTTTCAAAAAAGTATATAATTTTTTAATATTTAATTGATATAGATGGAATTGAACAAAGGGGCCAAAGTGACCGGTTTTTATAATTTAGGGTGTTTTAGGCAATTTAAAAGATTTAGGGGCAAAATGAAATATGGTACATAGGTTGGGGGGATTTATATAAATAATCTTAACTTTTTCAGCCAAAATTTAATTGAGGGATTAATTTGAGAAAAGAAAAAAAATTCAAGGGTTAAGTTAAAACATTTTTAAGTATATGGATTAATTTTAGAAAGAAAAAAAAGTTTAAAGACTTTTGATGAATTTAACTAAAAAATATATATATATATATATTAAAGGATAACTAAAAAGTAGTAATTTAGAAAAAGAACCTCACTCAAAAAAAAAAAAAAAAAAGAAGAACCTCCTTATCCGGTGACCCCCCGCCATGCCCTCTTAGCATCGCCGTCCCTCCACACCGAACTCTTTTTCCTCGTCTTTACACAATGGCGAGCCTCGGCCTTGCACCACTATCCTCCACGTGACCCCCTTCCATGGCCCTCCCCCCCATGATGATTAGCCCATTGTCCCAATGAGCCACACGCCTCTTCTCGCGTCGCCGCTTCCCACCCACCATTTACTGGCCTTGCCGGATCTCTTCCAAATCCCATTGTTAAACATATGTTAATTATCCTAGGATTTTGTTTGTTTTCAGATTTATATCATACTTTGTAAAGGATTAGTCCAACTTTCGCTTTGCCCTCGAATCTCTATATATACAAGTTCCCTCATCCAATGAACCAAATCACATTAAATAAAATGTTTTTTATTATGGGTTATGTGGGTTTGTTTGGTTGCTGAGAAAATGGGTAAAGGAGATGGAAATTTGGTGTTTTTGAAGTAAAAGTTTTGATCTTTTTTTCCCCTCAAATTTTTTGACGGGAAACTATATTACACATAATTTTTTATTGAACTTGTTTTAGGTAAATTATTTTCATGGTTTTTTTGTCTTTACCAAATGCCACACCGTATTCAATAAGGTATGCTTAATTTGTACATTCCTTGTTTCATGGATTTTCTGGGTTGTTTTTGAAACATCCGTTATTTTAACGAGTATGATTTTGTAAAAATCATATGAATAAAATGTCACTTTAGCATTTTTACTAAGTCTCCGTAGTAAATATTTAAAATCTACCTATCACTCATTTCTACCAACCTTGTCCTACTGCATTAATGCTTAATTAAGTAGCCTCAACTACTTGGAGACATAGAATTAATTCACCTCAACTACCAGAAGACATCGATTCAACCACATTTTTAATGCTTTCTTTATCTTTTTCTACAACTTGCCCCATCTGTCCCCTCAATTATGTTGACATTATTTGCTAAAAGTCTCCATGGGAGACATGATAATATTTTCTTTTAATGCTCATTTAATTTTCTCCCGCTCCTCAATTATCTTGATGCCTATTTATTCAACCATCACCACTCTTTTATCTAGTTTCTCATTCTCTCCTTTCTCACTTCAAATTTTCAACTAAAGACACAAAGCATAAAGCTCTCTTTGCAACCACGGCAACTATAATTTTCAGCCACGTTTAAAGCCATTTTTGAGTCAATTCAAGCTTGATTTTAACCCAAACTTTGGTGTTTTTCAAAGGAGTTTTGAGGTAGGTTTTCTTTAATTCAAACTTGGTTTTTAGTATGTGTTTTTCTCTATCTTTAATGTATACTTTTCGTGTTCAAAGTTCATGCAAATTTCTAATTATGTTAATGTGTATATTTTAGCATGTTTTTATCATTATTTGCAAGAAAGGCTAGAGATATAGTTTGATAGTGATTTGGGTATAAAACTCATAAGAATATGTTTATTATGATTATATAATGCATGCTACCTATTTTGGAATGGTTTTGAGATTTTGAATAAGAATAATATACTTTGGGTTAAAGAAAAACTTAATATTCCATAAACCTTGTATTATCTTTATGGGCAGTAGCTCTTTCTTGAAATTCTGGGTTTAGATGAAAATGAATTTTGTAAATTGGTTCACATATTTTAAAAGTAGACATCCTAAGCTTTCCAACGGACTATCATGAGCCTAAATCGGAGTTATATTTTATTTTCTACGAATTTTTCAATTTTCAGATTGGAAACTAGTAAACCTACTAGTGGCAGTATACCACCCGTCTACCCTAAGTAAAGCATCCTAAGTGATTTATAAATCTTATTAGAAACTGAAATATATAGATTTACACTTAATTCATTTATAGATGTGGTTCCA
>CAMOHE010053072.1:0-12334 GCA_946598075.1 Artocarpus hirsutus | reverse complement strand
AAGTTATGCGAATGTCAATAATCCGACATAACCTAATCCACAATAAGTATTAAAGTCCTTTTTGTCACTAGATACCTTGATTAAACATAAGGCATGGTTTATGTCATCTTTATACTATTTAATCATATTATTTCTCGATCTTAAGTAGACTGATATTGATAACCCTTATCAATTTATTTTAGTATGGCCATACATTTTACTCCAATCTAACTTATCGAGGGGCCCATAGATATCTTTCTCACGATAAATGAGAGACAAATTCCTTCTTAATCACTCACATTCCTTACATGATTCACATTATATCCAACAACAATCCATTCCATCATCCTATTAAAGATAATATTAGATTGTGTCAAAATATAGAACTTATCATGTAGGAAACCATGATTATTTCAGGTCAGAGGACTAGGATAATACTGTTGTGATGAGAATCACTTATGACAATTACCCTTGTAATATTCTCATAGCGAGTCGATCCAATACATCATTTTTCAAATATGTATCTATGAGTTGACTTAGTATCTCATACGCATGATTAGTAAAACATAATCATCAGTCAAACTTCATACTAGTCTTCATTCATTATTATCCCAATAATAATAACCGACTAAGGATAATTTAAAATATAATTCAATTTTCACCTAAAAGTTTTACTATCAAGTCACATACTTGATGACTTTAGGTAGAATAGCTATTCATAGAAATAATAATAATAATAATGAAAATGCCTCTTTATTAATAAAATGCAAATATAATGAAGTCAATATGTGGTTATTACATAATTGGCCTAGGGTACATTACTAACACGAGCTACAATGCGATCGATGAGAATCCAAATCAGGAGAATATCTCATGTGCTCTACTGCGTTCAAAATTGTTACCGTTAAGGGTTTATTGCTTTTGTGCAATAAATCCCCCAAACACATACTTGAATCTTCTACCTAACTCTAATTTAAAAACTATCACAACCAAATATTAACTCGAATTACAATTCAAATCACAATATTTTAATCAAAAGGATTCAAATCACCATAACTTGAATTCCTTTACCAAACGGACCCTTAAGTTATTGTGGTTTAAACTTTTCTCCCAGACACTCTATTATATAAATAGATTTTGTTGTATTTGTATTTATATGACTAAAAGCAATGTGATGCTAAATTGTAGTTGAAACTATTCTTTTTTGTTGAACGTTCAATTGCTTAGTCTCACTTTCCTTTTATGAGAGTATTTGAGAATCAAGTTAGAGCTTGACATTAAAACTTAAATATTATAACATATAAGAGCTTTACATTTAGCATATTTTTATTTTATATTGTAACACTTGAAATTTTAGCATAGGAGCTTGATTTCCAAACACTCTCTACTATATTAGTGCGTTTCATCATTCATTTTCAAGATAAAATAAAATAATATAAAAAACAGGTTTAAAGGGTTTAGCAAAAGCAGAGCAGTTACAAGTGCATTTGGCAACATAGTTAGAATTAAAAGTTAGAACGATCTTATTGTAGCATATGAAAGCTTTACATTATAGCCTACTTTTATTTTATACTATAACATGTAAAAGTTTTATATTGTAATATTTGAAACTATACTTTCTCAACGACGTTGCCAAAGGAACTTGTTCCTACATTTGAAGAGATCACTTGAAAAACAAGAGTAAATTGCTCGGCAACTCCCTAAACTATTTAAAAGACGACTCGTTAGTTTTTTTTTTAGCTCAACTGACCCTAAACTTTAAAAATAGTGCAGAAGGTCTTACTTAACCAACCAACCAACATCCATTTTCTCTTATAGGGTGTTTGGAAGGGTGGTGGAAACCATTGATTAGAATCACTTTTATTGTAGCATGTGAGAACTTTATACTGTAGCAATTTTTTTTTAATTGTTATTGTAGCATGTGAGAGCTTTACACTGTTCATGACTGAGTTTATAGTGGGAACCATTCATGACTGAGTTTGTGGTGGGAACCACTAAGCCAAACAATTAGTTAGTTTTTTATCACGAGACTATCATGTACCATCATTTACTTTAGAAAGACTAAAATACCCCCCAATTAATTATATTAGCATTCAAGAAAAACTAAAAAATAAAAATAAAAATAAAAAATCAGATATCACCTTCTCGAACTCCAGTCTCGGCCCAACTAAACCCAAATCCCCCACCTCCCTCCTCATTGGGCCCAAACCAATGGAGCTCCCCCACCCCTCTGTCGTAACCCATCCCCTTATTGAGCTCAAACTCACCAAAAACACAAAAGTCCTTTCTACTCCTTCATCACCTCTCTGGCAGATAAACAAAAAAACAATGTAAACCCAAACCAACCAAAACTTCAATAACATAACATACTCAAACCCAACAAAAAAAAAATCAAAATCAAAACCAATCAACAAATTATAGTTCTAAGAATTTGGAATTTGTGACTTCAATCGATGAACTCCTTGTTGCAGAAATGAATTATGATTGATAAAGGCCATGAAATTGTTTAGTGATGATCCTTTCTTTTGCAAGATTTATGATCTCATTGACTGGTTCATTCATTGTTACCTATAGAAAGCTCAGCTTGAAAAAAAAAAAAGAAAGAAAAAACCATGTTATAATCATAGGAGATTTGGTTGATTTATGCTCAAATTTTTCCACTGTTCATAACCAAGCTTCAAATCAAGCCACACTACACAACTCGGCCTAGGAATGCTGCTCTTTGGAAGAGGACATTAGGTGAGAGACTAGGTTTTCGAAAGGGGCCGTGGGATGGAGAAGCTTTGGCTCACCAGCAAGTTCTTTTCGCTAAATCCTCCATAAATTTCTCAAGAAAGTGACAGAGAAGTCGAGGAGGAAGACATGGGGCGACACCGGTGTGGGGAGGGATTTTTGAAAATGACCCTTTGAGAAAATTTTTTTGGTCAAGGACCTCTTTTTTTTTTTTGTCAGTTTTTGGCATCCAAAAAAAGGCTTTTTGGGCATCAAAATGGCTCCATTTTTTTTTTCTATCCTGTTGAGGTTCCTTACCTTGCTACAGTTATTTTCCTTATCTTTCTAAAAAAACTAGGACAATTTACCTGCCCAGAAAAGTGTGTTTTTTGGTGCAAAAAAAAAAAAAGAAAAAAAGAGAGATCATTTACCCAATTGAAATTTTTTTTTGGCCTTTTTTTCAAATTATCCCTCGGTTGTGGGCGATGGCGGGGTGGGCGGCGCGATTTGAGAGAAGGACGAGAAGGAGGGAGAGGAGAGGAGAGGAGGAGGAGGAGGAGGAGAGAGACGGCATGGGACGATGGGGTGTGGTTGGCTAGTGCCGGCGGGGGTGGGAGGGGGAGGGGGGGGGATGGCTGGTCTAGGACAGGTGATCGAGTTTTTGCATTTAGGGTTGTTTTTTTTTAATTATTACGTTTTATGTTTTATAATTCTTAATTTAATTTAATTTATTTAAAATATAATAAAAGGTATTCTTTTACTAGAATACCCTTGAAATGTAATCATGTGCTTGGCATGTGACAAAAAAAGTTAAGTAAGTCTTTTTACATCAGTTTTGAAAGTTTAAGGTTCGCTGAGTTAAAAAAAAGAGCATCAACACTTTTAAATAGTTGAGGGATTGTCCAAACAATTTTTTCGAAAAACAATTGGTCAGGTCAGTTGCCACCTTTTCTCACGAGAGAGACGGCGGAAGCTTCTGTGTTCGGAGTTTCTTGTTTCCCGTTTACCTTTAATCTCAGTCTCACTCATTTTGGCTTTCTCCAATTTCCAATTATACCCAAACAATTACAAGTCTTTTTCATTTTGGTAACAAACAGTTTCCTGTTAATAAGCGTTGTGTAAGAACTAAGAAGTTCATGTAACCATTTTCGCAGACACTTGGTACCCATCGTTAGTGTTCGGTAGAATCGAGGGGAAATGAGGAGAGTAAGAGGCTGATTATCAGTTGTGCTTACCAACCATCTCAATAAACCCAAACCAACCCATTTTGCTACTCCTTTTGCTGCTGATTTTGTCCCAACTTTTAGTCCTTGTGCCACTCGATCTCCATCCTTTTCCGCTCTCCAAAACAACTCTTATCTCCACCTTGTCCGTTTCTCTTCCTCCGCTTCGAACTCCGAAGATGAAACCTCAGATGCTCCTGCAACATATATTAGCAGAAATGCCGCCATTTATGGTGACCACGACGACGACGTCGATGACAATGATGATGATAACAGCAATGTTGATTGTGACTACGACAATGGTCACGCCATTGTCAAAAAAATAAATTCAGAACGAGACGTAGAAAATGTTGTGAATATACTACGCGGTGAGACTCAGTGCTCTGAGATGAAGACAAAGCTTGATCAATGTGGTGTGATTGCGTCGTCGGAGTTGGTAGCCCAGGTTATCGCACGAGTTCGTAATGATTGGGAGGCAGCATTCACTTTCTTTTGTGTGGGCTGGGAAGCAGCCGGGTTATGGTCACTCCGTGAGGGAATACCATTCGATGATTTCTATTCCTGGAAAGATGAGAAAGTTTGACGCTGCTTGGGCCTTGATTGATGAGATGAGGAGGATGGTCAATCTCTTGTCACTCCGCAGACTCTCTTGATCATGATCAGGAGATATTGTGCGGTACATGACGTTGGGAGGGTGATAAACACTTTCTACGCTTACAAGCGTTTTAACTTTCGTGTCGGGATGGATGAATTCCATGGACTTCTCTCCGTGCTTTGTCGGTAGAAGAACGTCCAGGATGCAGAGCACTTGCTCTTTTGTAATAGCAATCTCTTCCCTTTTAATACCAAAAGCTTTAACGTTATTCTCAATGGTTGGTGTAATTAGTCCACGCGAGGCGCAAAGAATTTGGTGGGAAATGAGCAAGAGAGGCGTCTGACATGCTGTTGTTCCGTGTGCAAGTATCATATCTTGTCATTCGAAAGCAGGAAACCTCTATAAGGTGCTTAATATCTTCAACATGATGAAGGAATTGGAGATTGTTCGGGATCGGAAAGTTTATAATGCGGTGATCCATGCTCTCACCAAAGGTAGGTTTGAGGAAAAGAAGGGCATTGCTTCAAATGCCGTCACATATAGCTCATTGATTATTAAGCCTCTTTGTAAGGCCCGAAAAGTCAATGAAGCCAAACTAGTCCTTGATGAGATGTTGCAGCGTGGACTTCCTCCCTCGGTTCAAACTTACCACGCCTTCTTCCATGTTTTAAGGACTACTGTTGGGGAAAATCTTTGCGATGAGGAAACCATCTGAAGTTTATGCCCTCTTAATCCAAGCACCTAATTAAGTTAGCTAAAAAGAGTAATCCAACCAGAGACCCGTCCGAGCAGGACAAGATCTATCTGACCAAGGCTTGTCCGAGCAGGATCTGTCCGACTAGGGACCCATCCGAGCAGGACAAGATCTATCCGATCGGGGCCTGTACGAGCACGATCTGTCCAACCAGGACAAGATCTATCCTACCAGGGTCTGTCCGAGCAGGATCTGTCCGACCAGGGACCCGTCCGAGCAGGACAAGATCTATTCGACCGGGGCCTGTCCGAGCACGAACTGTCCAACCAGGACAAGATCTATCCTACCAGGGTCTGTCCAAGCAGGATCTGTCCTACCAAGGACCCATCCGAGCAGGACAAGATCTATCCGACCGGGGCCTGTCCGAGCACGATCTGTCCGACCAAGACAAGATCTATCGGACTAGGACCTGTCTAAGCAGGATCTGTTCGACTTATCCAAAGACCACCACATGGCGCCATCTCAATCCTCTGTTGGACAATCCTCCTTCACGGAGATCGTGACACTTAGGTTACGGACCAACCCGGTCCATACCCGGATCCAAGCTAAACTCTATAAATAGGAGTATCAACTCCACCACAAAGGTATGAGCATTCTTCTCTTACCTACCCTGCCTCTCCCTTAGCTCTTCCCGGTCAAAACACTGACTTGAGCGTCGGAATGCCTTGGCAGGTACCAAACCGGTGTCCCCTTACTCCGAGGCCTTCTTTCCTCTTGTAGGTCCGACCATACTAGGCCGAGCTAAACAGAATAGGAGACAAAACAGGAAACCCGACCTCCATGCGCACCCGCACGCGGTGTTGTGCCGAATCCAAGCATCAACAACTACAGAAGAGGTCTTTATGCTCTTGGAAAAGATGAAAAATGCGGGTTGTGAACCAAGTATTGATACCTACATAATGTTAATTAGAAAATTTTGTCGGCGGCGAAAACTCGATGAAGTCTTCAAGTTGTGGAAGGAGACGTGGGAAGGTAAAGTCAGTCCTGATTGCAGCTAATATATAGTGCTGATACATGGCCTCTTCCTAAATGAAAAGTTGGAGGAAGCATACAGGAATTACATGAGGCTATTTGCCAGAACCCAAGACGGAAGAGATGCTCTAAGCATGGTTGTCTGGAAAGCTCCAGAAAGCAGGTGTAGAACACAGTCAACTAGACAGTACAGAGCCCAACTGGGAAACCAGACTGGCCTCAAAGAAGTTTGAAAATGAAACCATTTATTTTTAGGTCCCATATGTGTTCATAGATGCTATACAATCCTTAGTTGGCGTGTTGTTATCTGGTTTTCCTTCAAATAACTCTCGTCCAAAAAGGGGACAACAACAACAAAGTTTGCATTTTTTTTGCCTCACATTTCTGACCTGTAGTTGATGTGACAGTAGGACTTGCTGACAAACAACTGCCACCTCTAATCTGGTTAAATGCTCGTCCTTGGTTACTTTGGTTTCTGAATTTGAATATGTTAGGTTGATATGGGAATTAAGCGTCATAAACTGGGTAATCTTTTCAAAGGGACAAGGTTTTATAGAAGGAAAGTTTAGGAACATACATTAGTTTGTTTGGATTTTTAAGACACTGACATTCAAATGAAACGTGGATTGTGGCTGATGGCTCAAGACAAGTTTGCTTAATAAGCAACAGGAGTAGGGTAGTCCAGGTAGTCCATTACGAGGAAGGGGACCGATGAGTAACGAGAATCTTGGTGGGCGGTTCATTTTCCTCAGGCCTAGTTTTATTTAAATCCATATACCAATTTCTAGGCCATTTGGGAACGTTGTCCAAACCACAAAGTTGTGGTTAAAACCAACATTGTTATAATGTTTTCTTTTGAATTTCAAACAAACTTTGCTTCAAACTTTTGGTTTAAACTATGTTCCTAGACGACCTAATATAAATACAAAAATAATCCTTTGTGTTTTAGCTAAACACAACATTTGTCCTTGGGTTTTTTAAAATTTACAAAGTATCCCTTGTGTTTTTCAAGCGACCCCAAAACCATTCATTCTTAACCTTTCTGGTTTTATTTTTTTAAAATGACTAAATCATCCTTGAAGCACAAACACATCCAAGATATGTGTTGAGTTATGCTAACTTCCAAACCCTCTCTTGGAGTCACCATGAATGTAATTTTGAACATCTATATGAATTTTTTTGTAAGTGATATACATTTTTTTTTTTGAAGAGGAAGAAAGTAAAACCTTTAAAAAAAAGAATGAAGACTTAGTATTAAAAAATTTTGAACACTTATTTGAATTTTTTAGGCTCATTAGCAATGTGATCAAATAATACCAAGTCTCCATTCTTTTTTTAAGGTTTCACTTTCTTCTTCAAATTAAAAAAAAAAAAAAAACACATCCTTCCAAAAAATTTAAATAAGTGTTCAAAATTTTATTTATATTGATGGTGAATCTAAGAGGGGGTTTGAAAGGTAGCATAACTTAACATATATTTTAGATTGTTTTTCTACTTCAAGGATGGTTTAAAATTTGGACATTTTAAAAAAATAAGACCGGAAAAGTTAAAAGAATAGATAGCTTTTAAATAGTTCAAAAAACATAAAAGATAATTTTTGAATTTTAAAAACCCAATGACAAATATTATATTTAGCTAAAACACAAGGGATACTTTTGCATTTTCTCGTTTTGAATAGATGATATTTGCACAAAAGCCAATGGCAAGTAGTGAAGATGCCTCAAGCTTGTCACCCTTTTGCTAAAACTAATGTTGGGTACGCGCTCAGCGCGTGTATTTTTTTTTTAAAATTTTTTGATACAAAGATTTAAAATTTCTTCAAAATTTAGGGTGTTTGGAAGGATGGTGGGAATTGTTGGTCAGAACCACTTTTACTATAGCATGTGAGAGCTTTGTACTATAGCAATTTTTTTTAATTGTTACTGTAGCATGTGAGAGTTTTATATTGTTCATAATTGAGTTTGTGGTAGGAACTGTGATTCTCACCACTCAGCAAAACAGCAAGTTAGTTTTACTCATTTTTTATTATTCTAATAGTTTAGTTTAATGAAAAAAAGTTAAATTATATTGCAATTTATTTATGGAATATATACTAGAGAAGTATTTGAGGGGATTGCATGATAAAAATATTTAGGTAGAAGCATACTTGAAAAGAAATTATTTGACGAAACATAGAGGGAAAAAGATTTATGAGGGCCATAGTGGGAAAAAAATTAACTTAAAAAAATTAGGTAAATTAAGGATAAATAAGTTTCTTAAATAGAAAGGAAAAATAACAAAACTTAAAAGTTACATTTCATAAAATAACATCCTAAACGATCCTAAAGAATTTACAAATTTAATGAAGTAAATCTAAAAATATAAAAGATACTAAAAGGAAAAAAAAGTAAAAAGATGAGAAAGGAAAATATAAAGGATTAAAATTCTAAATGAAAAAGGAGGGAGAACGAAAAAAATAAAGAGAATAAAAGCACAAAAAAAAGATGCAAACAAAAAGGGGAAAAAGGTTGATGTGAGATTCCAAAAAAAAAAAAAAAAAGATGAGGAGGAACATAGATTAAACAAAAAAGAAGAAGAAAATGAAAAAAAAAAAAAACTCAAAGAAGATAAGAAAAAAGTGAAAAAAATGAAAAAGAAAACCCAAAAAGTAAAAAAAAAAATTGTGGGAAACCTACCTGTCAGCGAATGATTTGCCAATTTGCTCTTTTATAAAGAGTATAGAAGATATATGGGTGTTTGTTTGGAGGGTTCAAGAGGTTTGAACTCAGATCTTGGGTTGAGATGTTTTTGGTTCTTCAAATTTAAAACCCAACTTGAAATTTTTAAAAGACAGCTTGAGCTTAAATAATGCTCAAACTCATATTTACCTCCCTTAATTTTACGACTATTGAGCTCAGCCTTTCTCACACATGAGAAATTTTTTACTCTTTTTTTATATTCAAACACAGTTCAGATTTTAACTTTTTGTTTGAATTTCATTTTTAAATCATACTTTTCAAACGTATCTTAAACTCAAAGAATTCAAATTACCGTGAATCAAACTCCTTAGACAAACCAACCATGATTTACTGGAAAAGAACAAATCACAGGTCCAAATAAGCCCAACAAACCTGAAATTAGAAAAACGCTCTCTTTGGTAAGGTTAGATCCTTTCTATTTTTCTTCTTCATTCTTTTTTCTTTTTCTTTTTCTTTTTCTTTTTCTTTTTGAAAGGGCATGGATCCATATTGAAGTACTTTGGACGTAGGAAGAAATCGATAATATACGAGAAGACATAGAAATAAAATCAACGCCACTGCAAGAAATGGGAGATTTGGCAACAATTAATATAAACTGTTTAACAAGTTTTTACATGATTAGAAAATTGTCGTCTAGCAATGAATTGGTTACCAAAACTCATGGGGAACCTGGGAAGCTTGGAACGAGAAACGATGAAGCCAGAAAATTAATTAAGAAGGATTGATTAAAGTCGAAAATTTAAATAAATTAATCGTGTAATAAACACTAAAAATCTCACCATCGTTTCTTTTGTTTTATTATTTGTCCATTTATTCTGGTCTTTCTTTTCGTCTATACAAAAATGTTTTTTCGTTCCTCCAAATATAAGACTTAGATTTTAATTGAGTTTTAATTGAGTTCTTAGATTTAAAATATAATGTAAACAAGTATATATATATATATATATGAAGTAATACGAACGATTAGAAGTAAAAAAATCAAGAGTTTAAATGAAACTTTTAAAAATACTATGCAAAAACTTTTAAATTGGAAAATTTTAGGAGGCAAAATAATAAATTTTAAATCAAAATCAGGGGTGAAAACACAATTTTTAAAATATTAAGGATGGCATATGAAATAAAAAAAAGTTAAGGAGGCTAAACATAAAAAAGTTGGGCTAAGCCCCCGGGCCTTAGTTGCCTTCGACTCTAGGAACATGCAACACTTAGCAATAGTTTCCTGGGAACACATGTCTAAATATATGATTATTGACTACGATAATGATGCTTTTTAACAAATCTCAATTTAATGATATGAAAGTGCCGTTACAACTTTTAATGATGCTTTATATATATATATATATATATATATATATATAAGGGAGGATGAATGCTATCAATTTTTGAATAGAGTTAAACGCGACTTGAACCTTTAGTCTAATTTAATTTATGATATGGTAAGGGTGAAGAGACTTACAACTAACTAACTGCCTTCACTTCTTTAATGATGCTTTTTAAGCATCCTCATTTCCGCGTAATATGGTTCATACTCTTTGCATAATTCATGGGTGTTTTCATTTTCTTCTTATTCTTTTTTTTTTTTTAAAGAAAAGATTTTTAACAAGCGTATATCAAAGAAGTGTACAAAGGACTAATATTTGATCTTGCTGTCATTGGTTGTAACTTTTCAGTCCTTGGGCTAAATTCTAGAGTCTGTGATTTTTCTTTTAATCTGATAAAGTTTGAGTGGGAATCTCTTTTTTCTCTTTGTGAAAAAAAAGGGATGATATGGTCCCACTCTCGCCCCCACTTCTTTTGAAACTTTAAGTAGTCTCGGAGCTATCAAAGGAATAATTAGGACCTTATGCTAGTTTTTCTAGTTCCGCAACTTAGAAAAGCAGTCCATTGTTTTTGAGAAAGCCAGAAGAAAGGGGGGAATAAAACTATTACTATTGCTTCGAAGACAAGGCAGAATAAAGTGTGAAAGATGATATTCTTACAATCCAAGTGAAGAGATAAGCGGAGAAACAAAAATAGAACTATGAAGGCAAAAAAAAAAAAAAAAAAAAGAAGGAGGGCAGGAATCAAAAGGAAAACCATCATTGCTTCTAATTAAAAAAAATATATATATGTAATATAATCATATAACTTTTTTTTTTTCCAAAAATATATAGCAACAATGGCTTACCAAATGTGTTTTTTGGGTGGGTTAAAAAACGAAAATAAATTAACAGAAAACGTTTATATTTTTTAACAAAAATTCTAAAGAAAATGTGACGAGCGGGGCCTAAGCCTTCATCTTTCGTCGGTTCATATAAAACAAAACTTAAAATAAACGAAAGAATATTTAAAAAAAAAGGAATGGTCTTTACCCTAACAATCGTACCAGTCTGCAATAGTAACAGATTGTAATATTTTTTTATGAATTTGTATAACATTTAATTTATTTTAACATAAAACTCAAAAAATGTAATCTACTGCCGTAATATTTAACTTGATTTAGTGTTTCAAAATCATACAAAAAATATTGTGTGTGCCAAATGGTTTGTTGGCTGGACTGAATACTCAACTTAAAGGTGAGAAATGAGAACTATCCTTTTCTTCTTTTAATGGGGAATCTTTCATTTTTTGAGCTAACAATAACTGAGGATAACCTGAGAATCTCTTTCAGAATTGAAAAGGTGTAAAGAAAGATTGTATAGAAAGTTATCCTAGTTATCAACTATCCGTGAGCCACTAAAAAAATAGTGAAAAGATACAATAATATTATTGCACTCTAACAAAAAAAAAATTTTGAAAAAAAAAAGGAAGAAAAAGAAGGAACATAGAAAAGATAGTGGGATTTATCCTTTGCTTCTTAAGTAAGGAAATGTTAGACGTCCACTCAATTTATTGGCTAGAGTAATTGAGAATGGATTGCAGACAGACGAGGTTAATTTAAAGTATAAGAAGCAAATTAATTAAATTGAAATTTTTATCTAGATTAAATTTTTCTAAGGAATCATTGATAAATAAATGAATTGTGCAAGTGCTAGGAAAAAGATACAATAGTATTGATTCTTGTGTGAGGCAAAAAAAAAAGCCTAAGTATCAGACACTATAAATATTTATGTCTTGCTTGAGACTTACAAATTAATTTAAAAAATTAATTTAACTTATCTTAAGGAGTGCCAGTAATACTCTTTTTCTCACTTCTTTTTGCACTCTCTTCATTTACTGTTTGACACGGCTTCACTGTCTTATTGAAGTAATTTATAATGGTCATGGATTCTACGTATTAGGCAGCAATTGTCAAAGAAAATTAGAAGCTCTGGTTTTTTATTTTCTAATTGAAACAATTGTGTAACAAAATTATGTAACCTTTTTTTTTATAAAAAAAAAA
>CAMOHE010053071.1:57038-70463 GCA_946598075.1 Artocarpus hirsutus | reverse complement strand
TCACATTTAACTGAGCATTAGTTAATTGATTAATTCTTAAATAAATGTAATTTATTTTTGAATTAAGATATATATATAGTTTTGAACCAAATCTTTTTATATATATAAGTTTTTATAATATATTAATATATATATATTAATAATAATTAAAAAAAATAGGAAAGAGGCGTAAAGCGTAAAGCGTTTACGTTTCTTTATATATATATATATATATATATATATATATATATATATAAGTTGTTAAATCACGTTTGACGTGATTTGATTAAAAAAAAAAGGGAAAGGCGAAGCGTTAACTCAAGTTGACGTTTCCTTTTATATATTATATATATATATATATATATATATATATAAATATCACGTCCAATGTGATTTCGGCAAAGAAAAAAAAAAAAAAAAGAAGAAGAAGAAGGAAAGAAAGAAAGAAAAGGAAAAAGGAAAAGGAAAGTTAAAAAGTTACAACCTTATAAAATATATCATTTTTTCATGTGTCAGATAGTGATTATTTTCATATTGAAAAGTCAATTGAAAAATAACTAATTGCTCAGTTATAAATAGGGAGAGATAACAGTTATCTTTATAGTTTTTTTTTATTCACTTAACTTTTGCAAAAAACTCAGAGAGAAAAACTGAGAGTTCTTTTCCAAAAAAAAAAAAAAAAGGTTTGCTATCTCATGTGTTGAGTACATAGCAGATTCAAAAAAGTGTGAGGAAAATTTATTCTTGCAGTTTGACGCCCACTCGTCTTTCCATTGGTGTGGAGGCTTGGAGTGGAAGATCGTGGTGTCAAAGAGGAAAGCTAGGATACTCTGATAGTCTTCAAAAAGTTTATAAAATTTCTAAAGCTTTCTATTATTAATTAAAATTATATATCTATCCCGATGAACAAAGTTTTTGAAAAATTTTTGTTTGTCAACGATACACCTCTTCCGCTGTGTTTCCTATTTCAATTCCAACATGAAATTGTTTTTATTGTAGCATCTAAAAGCTTTACACTGTAACAACTTTTGTTTTCTTTTTGTTGTAGCATGTGAAGCTTTATACTATTTATAACTGAGTTTGTGGTACGAATTACCCTTAGTCAAGCACCCTCTTAATGTGGGGTTTATACTTTAGGCTGTGCCAAATACATTTTCTAGCTTACAAAACCCATCACCTGAAATTCGTTTGAGAACATAGTTTGAACAAAAAGTTTATACATAAAATATAATAGTACTTCAATTTTGTAAGAGAAAACGTTGTATCAAAATTAGTTTGAACCAAAATGGGCCGTTTGGTATTGTTTTCAAAATATGTGAAAATATTTTTGCTTTGAAAAACAAGAATTTTTTGAAAATTATGCTGAGAGTGTTTTATAATTTTTGTCTCGAAAAATATGCAAAAATATTTCCAAAAATTTTGAGAACAAAAACAAACGGTAAAATTTTTTGAGTGGAACCATAAATTAAGGAGAAAACAAAAAACACAAGTATTTATGCTTATTTAATTTAGACATGTAATTTAGAGAAAGAAAGGGACTTCTTGCTATATTGGTAATGAGATTTAATTTTGCCGTCCGACCGATAATTTCCCAAAAAATACAAAGGGTAACTTCTTGCTACATTTTAAATTCTTTGAGTGCATACTATGTCGATCTTCTCATCCGTTTTGACAAATTAAATAACAATTGAAACAAATGGTTATCCAAGCAGTTTTTCTTATTTATGCTTTTAAAAACTTCTTTTGATCACGAGAAAGATAAGAAAAAAAATATGTTTGCCGACATCTCATTAAAAGTAACTGTCTAATCGATGAGATTTTTCTTCCAAATTTGCTCTAATTGGGCTTCTAGAAGGTTAGAATATCCTTAGAAGGATCCTTAATTTTTCAAAAAAGAAAAAAAGTACTTTCAATAAAAATTAAATATATTTTGCAAAAAAACAAGTTTTTTGATTGAATAAAAAAATTATTGATTTGGCCAAAAGAATAGAATTAAAATCTAAAAAAAATAAAAATTAATTACAAAACTTTCCCTTCAATTACAACCATTAATTACAAAATACTTTCTTCCTCATTTCAAAAAAAAAAAAAAAAATTGTTTCTTCCTCGCCAAGAATATTAACTGATCAGAGAGCAGACCACACTTATTAAAAATTAATCTCACTTTCCCAAATTTCCCCGTTTGGGTAAATTACTAAACGCGCCATGATTATAAGAATTTTGGACGTAAACACAACTCCACACGAAAAGTGCCAATACGAATTTGGTGAATCGGATAAACCAAATCCAAATCGCCGACGACGTGGACTTTCTTCCATCCCTACTTTCCACAAACCCCAAAATACCCCCTGGCTAATCCCATATTTACAAACCCACCCACCGGCTCCACTTCCCCAACCAAACTCTTTTCCGCTTATCAGTCGCTGATCAGAGCCACTAAACACTCTCTAAGCGTACACCTCCAACCACCTAATTCTTTTCTCCCTAATTCCAAGAAATAATTAATAAATAAAATACTTTTTCCCGCATTAATATTCTTATTTTCCTTTGTTTTGGAGACTGTCGGAGTGTGTTTTTAAATTTTGGTTTTCATTTTTTATTTTTTATTCTGGTCTCTGTGAGTGGAAATTTGTCCGAGAGCATGTCTTTCTTCTAACTAATGATCTCCAAAAATTAAATAAAAAAAAAAGAAAAATCCTATTTTCCATGGCCAAGCCGAAAGCTCCGAGACGAACCCTAGACTCCTACACCGTCAAGCACATCAATCGAACCATTAAAGGTCTGAGGATTTTCCTTCTCTTTCCTTCTCGTTTTCCCGAGAAAGTGGACGGCTTATTTCTTACTCTTTCCCTTTTTGGTCAAATTTTCAAAGTTCAATTTTTAAAGTTTTTGCTGGTGCGCAGCCGGTGACTGCGTGCTGATGCGGCCGTCGGATCAAGGGAAGCCGTCGTACGTGGCGAGGATCGAGCGGATCGAGGCGGACAGCCGCGGCGCGAACGTGAAGGTGCACGTGCGGTGGTACTACCGGCCGGAGGAGTCAATCGGCGGCCGCCGGCAGTTCCACGGCTCCAAGGAGGTTTTCCTCTCCGATCACTACGATGTTCAGAGCGCCGATACTATCGAGGGGAAGTGTACGGTCCACAGCTTCAAGAGCTACACGAAGCTTGACGCCGTCGGAAACGACGACTTCTTCTGCCGTTTCGAGTATAATTCCGCCACCGGAGCTTTCAATCCAGACCGAGTTGCCGTGTACGTTTTGCTGTTTCTACGAATTGTCTCTTTTTTAATTTTTTTTGTTGAATTGTGCCTTTGTCTGGTTTTGGTGAGTTATTGTTTGAATTTGAGCTAATTATGTTCTATTTCCAACTCTTGTTTGTGTTTCAGTGTTTAAATGAAAAGGAAAGCATAGAAAGAAAGAAAAGACTTGAACTTTCATTGTGTTTTGATCGAATTGGGAAATTCTTAGTGTGAATTTGTGGATTTGTTGGCGAATTCTGAATGTTTGGATCTTAATATGGTGTTGAATGTGAATATATAGAAGTAATTTCAGTTGCGATAGTGTGCTGAGAATTAGAAATTAAGATTCCACTTAGTTATATTAGACTCAGATAGGCAAAATTTTTTCTCCTATATATCTGCATTTTGTCGGAACGAGTTTTTGGTTGCAAAAGTCTACTTGGGCTTTGAGACTGAAGCTACCACCATTGTTTGGTTGAAGGACATAAACCGTTTGAAATTTTTGGTGATTTTCTGCCGCGGCTGTCTTAAGATAGCATTTCTGTTTGATTTTTTTGAGACATAGTTGCCATCTTGGTTTTAGGACCGCTACTTTGAAATGCTCATAGTTGCCATCTTGGTTTTAGGACCGCTACTTTGAAATGCTTCTTTTCTAATTTCAGTAAACTTGTGTTTTTCTGGTTTTCAGTTCAAGTTTTCTTCTTTCGGTCAGAAAGTCTGATAGCTGATCTAATATGGCTGGCAGGTATTGCAAATGCGAGATGCCTTACAATCCCGACGACCTAATGGTTCAGTGTGAAGGCTGCAGCGACTGGTGAGTTGGGTGCTTTTAGTTTCTTCTGTGCATATAAATTTTCTACAGCTAGTAAAATTGATGGTATTTTTGTCGACACAACTACATTGGTTTATAAGGTGTTCTCTTGTCTATTCTTTGGATGTGATCGTTCCTGCCCATGTCCAATGCATACACTGATTATCATTGGGATTAATTTTGAACCATGAAATTTTTTGTACCAGTTGAAGTGTGATGGTTTGTTTTCGTCTTCATTTTGGAAGACAGCTTGCTAATGAGGAAGATATGGCAGACGTAGAGGCTCTGGACCTTAGTTACTAGTTTTGTGGGCCTTAATTGTCTTGTCAGTACTTTGTTTTGTTTGATTTTGAAGGCGAACTTTGCTAGTCAAATGGACTGTGCTAGATGTTGAGTTTTGTATCATAATAATGCTCTAGTATTTCACATGCGTCAGACATCTTTCTTCAAAAACTAGTTTAAAAAAAAAGATCCAGGAACTCGTAAAATTACGCTACACTTGAATTTGTAGTTGTGAAATACTATTTCAGCATCGTTCTGCATGACTTAAGTTTCTGCATGAGAATTTGTAGCAGTTAGCCACTAAGGATCTGATGCAAAACATTGTGGCATGCTATAAAATGGAATGTGCATGTATAGTTGTTATTATTGAGAAAGTGGAAGACCTCCTCTCTATTGCTGATTGTAGATAAGTTATTCTGATGCATTCATCCTTGGAGCCAAACAAAAAAAAAATGAAGAGGGAAAAGGAAATGGATTCATCCTGTATATGTTAGCAAATTGTACTGTAAAAGAATTTTAATGCTAGACATAAAAGGAGTGGCCTTCAAGGCAAGGATTTGGAAATGTGTTGCTACGTAGAAGCAGTTTTAGGACAACCTGTATCTCTCAAGCACTTTGCATTCGTTTCTAGGACTTAAGAAATGAGTGTGTGGAATAGAACTGGGTCGGCCGAATTTACCATGTATTGTAGCCTGTGGATTTGAGTTCTTTGGTTTACTCTGCAGAGTGCAGATTTAGGCTGATTCTTGGATTTGTGTATTTGAATGCACAGATTTTCCTGATTCTCATCATTTTGTCCTGTTGTGACATGCCAGACTAATAGATATGTTGCTTAAACTTTTACTTAAACAAGCTTTCCAAGATTGACTTTCAAATTCTGATATTTGAGATTAGTTTTAAAAGATTTTAAAAATGCATTTACGGTTAAAATAGATATGGAACTTATATGGGTGGTATCCACTTGTGCTCGTTTCTTGTTTTTTCTTTGTTTCATAGGATTTCTAGTTGCTGAATTGCTATTGTAAAAGAGGTCCTGGATGTGCTGCTTAATTTGTAGAGATAGTGAAACAGGTTCTAGATTTTGCAATCCAATCTTTAGCATACTACTTTTGATTCAGGTTTCATCCTGCTTGTATAGAAATGACACCGGAGGAAGCGAAACGACTCGATCGCTTCTTCTGTGAAGGTTGTTCTTCCGAGGGTCAAAAGAAGTTGCAGAATTCACATAATGCTTCCAGACATTCGGATACAAAGGTATAATCCTGTCAACTTAAGTGGAGTATTTTTACGGTATCTTTTCCACTTTCACGGACTCAATATCTGAGACCACTTGCATATCCACCGCATATTAAAATGCACTTGGGCAATGACCATACTTGATCTTTAACTGTGGTTCTGGAAGTACACGACAAAACCCTTGTGCTCTAAAATAGAGACCATTATAGGGAGAACGTGAGTGCAATGGTATTTTGCTACTAATAATGTCAAGCATTTACTCATCTATGCATTGTGTTTCAGGTGGATACAAAACGGCGTCGAAGGTGATGCAAAGTCGAAATGGTCTGGTAACTTAGGATGGCAGCGTCAGAACTAGTGGTTGTGCGTCTATCTGTCTAATCTTTGGTTATAATTTACACGAACCCGAGGGTTTTGTCTGCATAACATGCAGTAGTATTTGTCAATGGAGAGTGGTAGAGAAACTGCTTTGAAAAAAACTGTGTTCTCTGTATGGAAGATGTGATCTTCTTGTCAATTATGGTGATGTAAATACTCTCTCTAGAGTTGTGAATACTTAGCCCGAAGTACTTGTACTATTAATGACAGAAACAAAGCTTCACATGTAAACCCTCTTCTCTTGTGTTCGGACAAACTGTCTTTGACGCTTCTCTGGCAGCAATGTGGAATCCAGCAACTTGGCATCATTTGCCAATGTTTTGGAGTTGCACAATTAACTAAGTGGACGAAACTTATTGGGGAGGAGATAAATGGCCAATTGCGGCTAATAAAAATTAAGGCCCCCATTTTTTGGGTTAGTAAACAGTCAAGCTTTGGTAAACCCGGAATTTGCCTTAATATTAAACAGTCAAGCTTTGGTAAACCATGACTAAATTTGATTAATATGGATTTTATTTTGGATTTACACCCATTAAGCCTCAAATGAAATTTATTAATTTACTTGGATTGTTCGGCAACTTATTTGGAACCCAAAAAAAAAAGATGGAAACTAAATTTGTTACAATACTTTCTCTTATAAAATTTAATTTGTTACGGTGTTTTTTGTTTATACTATTTACTTCTTGCTTGATATGTACTATTTTTTATGTAATATTCACTAATTTTTTAGTTGGTAAACTTGATAAAAAAAACTTAAAAAATAGAGAATTTAAACTAAATTTATTATAATATTTTTTCAATTAAAATTTAATTTATTACGGTATTTTTGGTTTGCACTATTCTCTTCTTGAATGCCGCGGAGTATCCTAGCCATCTAGACTACAACGGAGTGATGCATCTGTGCTTCCATATATTTCTATGTATTTAACATAATTAAACTTTTAAGCCGTACAACTGTCAGCCACAGCCAAGAATCTAGGTAAGTTGGGAAACTAAAAATTAATACGAGCCGTTTCACTTTTAGCTGCTGAATGAGATTCCAGCTTTTTTGACCTTTTTCAGTTTTCGGTCCAAGTGGTTTGAACAGATTCTATTTCTGCACGACTTTTCATTTGAAATCAGCCGCGTGACGGTCTTTAGACGATTATCCTGCTGCCACTTTTGGGATGGTACGAGTATGAGACTTGTATTTTTATTTTATTTTATTTTATTTTTTCACGGAGACCTGTATTGTTATCTTGTTCTTCTTAATCCCATCTTCACCAAAAAAAACAAAAAACAAAAATGGTCTTGTACGCTGTCATCACGAGCAAACACGTACCTGGGTCCTCACGCAGAAAGTAGGGTTAATTTTGCTTTTAACCTGTAAGCTACATGCTATATCTCATTTCAACTCATAAATTTTAAAAGATAAAAATCACATCTATAAACTATTCAACTTATTTTATTGTGGTTAAATCCATTGAATGTTGATAAAATTGAGCCAATAATTTTACTTTGGATCTCTAAACTATTCAACGTATCTCATTTTTACTCCCTAAACTTTAAATTGTAACAAAATACACATTTGAGCTATGAAACTTGTCTCAAATTAATTGTCCAATTACTAAATTGGTTAAATATCAATGTATCAAGCCAAATGATCATTTGACCTTTTGGCTTTATAAATGTTCCAAACATATATTTTGGAAAAAAAAATCCTTAAACTTTATGCTTCCATTACATATGTTTCACTATTTCTTCTTTTTTATAATTTTTTTTTATATAAGTTGTTTTTTTTTTTTCAAGAAGATTTATCAAATTTTCTCCACATAAACTTCTATTGGGCTTGTGTTATTGTGAATAATTGGAATATATGAAGAAAAAAAAAACACTTGGATATATAGACACGTCTACAAAGTAATGAAAAAAACACAGAAACCAATATAACCTACTTTCCATTTGTATGACTAAATTTTAGGATTGAAATTACACAAATGATATAATAATGAATACTTCGCTTAATTGGATTTAATAATTACTAGAGAAACCTAAAATTCTTATTTATTTGTTGTCAAAAAATTTGTACATTTGTCTGTTAAACTCCCTATTTGTAAGTATGTGATGCATGGAATTCGATTACAAAAAATTTGATATTGACTGTCAATTTACAATTAATCGATCCGATCCATACATATGCTATTGAATCTATCAACAATTTAACAAATTTAGTAATGAAAAGATCAAAATGAGACAAATTTCATAGTTCAATGGTGTAATTTGCTCTGATTTAAAGTTTAGGAAATCAAAATTGAACAAGTTGTATAGTTCAAGGGCTACAGTGAAATCAACCTGTAAGTATGTGTCCTATTATTGGAGCTTTGTTATGAGAGCGACAAAATTGAAAGTAATTCATGTCTAAGAACATCTTCAATGCAAATGCTAAATTGATGTACTATGGTAAATTTAACATTGAAGTACAAAAAAAACTCTTAAATACAATGTCATTTTCAATGCCAATTTGCTCTATGCTAAATTAGGTGCATATAGAAAGTTTGACATTTTATTCATATTGATTTATCAATTGACTTTTTTTTTTTTTTACTTTAATAATAACAACATTCTTGCTTTTTTATTATTTTTATATTAAAAGTTTACTTTTACAAGTTCAAAGTTTAATAATTATGACAAAAAACCAATATGGCATTTCAAATAACATTATATATTGAAGCACAAACTACCATAACATTAAATATGTTATTTTTCACATTTTTTATGGCAAATATAATTTTGGCATTACAATAGCATTAGAGACTGTCTAATAGCCAATCCAATACTACTGAAGTATGAAATAATGAGAATTTTAACACAGGGTAGAAAAAATAGATAATTTTCCATAAACTTATTTTTTAAAACTTTTTTTCATAAATGTTGCATATGTTTAAGTACAGTAAATATGAATAGTAATGTAATACAACTTTTTAAATGTGACGTGCATAAATACATTTTTAAAAATTTTGGTATTACATATAACTTTTTTTAAAAAAAAAGTAGTAGGATTTTATTTTTTGAAGTGATTTTGATTTGACTTTGAATTGGCCCAATGTTCAAAAATATGCCGCACCGTAGAAAGCTAACTAAAATAGTTACAAAACTATTAGATTTTGTTGTAAGTGCCAGACTTTGTATACTTTTTATTTTTGATTTATTATTATAAATGATTTTGAATGGATGTATTTACAAAATAATTTTTTAATTTCAAAGAGGATCAATATAAATCAATAGATTCTTATGTAATGAAATTTATCATACCTCATATTATGTCGTGTAGAATAATTGAAAAGTACTATTTTTACTCAAAAATGGTAAAACTACTACTTTTATTTCATAAAAACATAAAAAAATACAAATGATTAGGAAAAGATTGTTTCCAAAATTTCAACGATACAGATCCAAATTCCAAAAATGAGTATTAACGTCAAGTTTTGCTTAACTGACTAATACAACAATCAAGAGTAAAAGACTTTGATTTTTTTTTTTTTAAGGGAATAATACAACACTTTAGTGACACCATAAATGGTTAATCAGTTTCTGTAAACATTGGTAAAAGGAAGCATTGAGATTTGAGACCACCGAGTGTATGATATGCGTGACCAGCTTCTCTTGTATACATTTGTCTTAACGTGTCTTTGATCTCTTCCACACAATAACTGTGCCATAAAAATCAGACGAGGCCAACAGGTTTGCTCCATGGTTCCATGCAACATCCATAACCGGGAACCGATGGCCCTAGCAAAAGCATAATTTGTTGGGCAGTTTCAGTCGACACCAAACTCAGATGAGCCATTAAAGCATTATTACAAGCAAATAAAGACGAACCTGCAACTTGTTTACACACGTATGCCTTGGCCGAGTCAAATCATAGAAGTACACATTTGAATCCTCGCTTCCCGCAACTAAGAATTGAAAGAAAATCACCATCAGTAAAATGAATAAACTATGATCACGAAATTAAGACTAGATTCTAGCAAGTTCTCAGCACATCCTAACACAGTTGAGACTCTTAACATATTTTATAATGATGCAAATTCAAAATTCAGTTTATGTCGTGACAAAATTTGAGCAAGAATTTAGCATGAAAACTAGCGAATAGCTAGAAAATGCATGTTTATTCCATTATAGAGCCAGAGATTATATTTCCTAACTTCAGACAGCAAAACAAGTAACGAGACCTATGCTGAGATTGAAATACTAACCGACATATTCTCCTTTCTCAAGGGAAAGCAAAGGACAGAAGGAAGCCCGGATGCTGTGTATTCGAGGAGTTAATTTGAGCGCGCAACGAAGAGTCAAATAACCTTGCACTTCAAGAGCAACACTACGAAAAAAAAAAAAAGAAAAAAAAATGTTACCAAAGTTCAAAAAGGTAAATTGCACTGCTGCACCCCGAAGTAATTGCCTTTTTTCAAATGCACCCGGAAGTTTTAATTTTAACAATTAAGGTCCAATAGCTAACAAGCATAAAAATTCACTGACAATTTGGGTCACGAGATTCGTACATGAGGTTTTGTTAAGCATAAAGCTCATCATTTTAAGAAAAAAATTGAAGCTCGACACATGGAAAAGAGTACTCGACGGAAATTAAAAGTAAATACTGGACCTTGATTGCCAGTGATTTAAAAGTTCAGGGTGCAACCATTCATGATTCTAACTTTTAATAGACCTTTTTGGGTTTATAATTTCTAACAGACTTTAAAGAAAGACAGCTACCCATCTTGAGCGCATGTTGTCAACAATGATAACTAAAATAACAAATACTTGTATGTTTTTCCAAGGGGAAAATAGAAATCAACAATATATGCTGTGCTGACAGACCTAAAGAAAGACAGATATCCATCACGAGTACATGTCAACAACACTGGGCCACGAGCCAAGAGCGAGAAACTTCGGTACTGCACAGTTGTTACTGGAGATTTTTGCCTGCTGCTAATTCGATAGCGATGAGAACGGGATAGAGCTCCTGTATGAGAGTTCATACTTACAGAATATATACAGCCCTACACAATTTATACCCCAATAGACTATCAATAAAGCAGGTAATCCATCAGATGACAAGATGATAAATGAATATATATGCATGGACACACCAGCGAATCACCACAAAAAATGAGCTGACCAGTGTGATCATGATCCATAGAGGTGACTTCACCGCCAAATACGGTTTTGTTAATTATTCTTCCGGTGCTGAAATTCAACACCTGGTGTATCAAGGCAAATCGCAATCAACCACATGATCCACAAAATTCATCATCATACATAAGAAAAATAACTTCATTGAGAAATGCAATATCCTGAGCCCATTACTATCTGAGAACACAAATCAGAATCAAAGTGTCGTATTGATTTTGTTTGGCACTGTTGTGGAAGCGGTGCATTAAATGTAGTAGATAAACAACACAAACAACAATAAAGGAGAAAAAATGAAAAGCTCAATGACACAACACCCCATTAACTTTCAAAAACTTAATTCTGTTTACTCCAAGATACAGCAATGAACAGAAAGAAGCAATTACCGTAATTTCTTTCTTTTCATTGCCAACTGAAAGAAAGTTGTTATTTACCTGCATCCAAAGAAATTGAAAAAATAAAAGAAACCTTCATGGCATATAAACTCACATAGAACCGAAAGAGACAAATTTTCAGAGAAGTTTATTTCAACATGCCCAACGAAACTTCGTAAGTAGGATCAGGCTTGCAAAGATGGCACAACTTTGAACGTGTACTATACTTAGGAAGGTTATAGATATACGAGAGGGTTTTAGGCACTTAAATAGCTGAAGTACTTAACAACAATGATTTAGTGTATACTTACAGGATGAAAACGAATGCACATTTGCGAAGAAACTCCATATATTACTCGAATACAAAGACCTTTTGATATCTCCCACACTCGCACAGTCTTATCCATTGATGATGATGCAATGTACTGATTGTTAGATGAGAAATCAAAGTCTGAAAATAAACAATAACATCAAATAACTCAAACCTGAATGATGTAATCTAATCTGTAGTGTGCCTCTGAAAGCTTATCTTAATTTCAGATATGTTGGAAAGAAAGAGAATTAAAGAAGAAAGAGCCTAGAATTTGTATTAATCTCACAAATGGTTTCCAAACTTTACACCAATCTAGCTTTGGTCCCACACTTCCAAAACGTCCCAAACTTAATCCCAACACAAGGGTTAAAACTGATAGATCAGGGTTAGGTTTGGGACGTTTTAAAAGTCATGCAACAAAGTGGGCTTAGAGGTAAAGTTTGGGACCGTTCTAACATTAACCCCTACAGAAGAAGATGAAGAATAAAGAGGAAATCCAAATATTCAACGCCATTAACAATTCTTTAATTTGAATTCCAATGACAATCTTTTGGACCTATTAGGAAATTTAAACTTAAAAACCACTCATCATCTATTTTGATCTTTCCCATTAATCTATTTTTATTATTCATCAACTATTTTCATTAACATATTATGCTAAAAAAAATAAAATAGAAACTAGGATGTATTGATAGGCCTAAAAGGGGACAGGAACAAAATAAATATTAATCAAGATCAGAACAATTTAACTGGCAAATCATGTATTCCTCCCTAATCACTAATGTCAAGTTTGCCTTTCAACAACAATGGTTTCTTCTCATGTCTTCTAATCATTTGATTTTGAGCACTTGGATACCAAGTTGTTCATGAAATATATTGCTACATTTGCTTCACAGTTTGAACCGTAGTTCATACCATTTTGCTATGGTGTTTTCTCTCACAAAAATTTTACTATGAAACAAATGGGCCCTACGTTGTTAACCTGTGGAGAATGAATTAACAAAAAGGATTTGTAGAAAAATCAGGGATGTTCCATGATTTATGGTGTAGAAAAATCAGAGATGTTCCATGATTTATGGGCTGATTGGATAACTCTCATATCCTAAAGTTTAGGGATTCAATTAGGAGATTTTTTCCTTGTTTGTTAGGATTTGTTTCCCCTCTTTTAGGGGTAATACCGTGTATATAATGGCTGGTATAGCCTTGTACAATTCAATTCTTTCAAAATAATAAACAAATTCTGTTCTTTTCAACATGGTATCAGAGCCTTACGTTTAGGGTTTCTGGGAAATTGAATTCTTGGCCTTCATTGCCAGTCCTCCTTTTTTTTTTTTTTTTTTCTCTTTCTGGTACAGAGTTTCCTCTCTTTGGGTTCAGGCCTTAATTGCCGTTACAATCCTTGTTTTTCTGGCCTTCATTGCCATTCTTGAACATGACAAAAACAACTATCTCCACGCCTACCTCTACACCTATTACTCCTCGTGAAACCCCATCTCAGCCCGCAAAAGATGATAGCCAACCACGGAACACCAGCGAACTCCAGAACATCCAACCTGCATATCGGCTTAATGGCAGAAACTATTTAAAATGGTCTCAATTGGTTCGGACATTTTTGAAGGGCAAGGGAAAATTGGGACATTTGCTGGGCA
>CAMOHE010053071.1:21781-57018 GCA_946598075.1 Artocarpus hirsutus | reverse complement strand
GACTTTATTGTGATAACAAATCAGCCATTAGCATTGCACATAATCCAGTACAACATGACCGGACGAAACACATTGAGATAGACAGACATTTCATCAAAGAAAAGTTGGAGAGTGGTCTAATTTGCACTCCATATGTTCCCACAGGAGGCCAGTTAGCAGATATTCTCACAAAGGGACTTAATAGCAATATGTTCCAGGAAATCATTGGCAAGCTGGGAATGGAAGATGTATATTCACCAGCTTGAGGGGGAGTGTAGAAAAATCAGGGATGTTCCATGATTTATGGTGTAGAAAAATCAGCGATGTTCCATGATTTATGGGCTGATTGGATAACTCTCATATCCTAAAGTTTAGGGGTTCAATTAGGAGATTTTTTCCTTGTTTGTTAGGATTTGCTTCCCCTCTTTTAGGGGTAATACCGTGTATATAATGGCTGGTATAGCCTTGTACAATTCAATTCTTTCAAAATAATAAAGAAATTATGTTCTTTTCAACAGGATTGTCTTAGGATTAAAAACTATGACACCTTGACTTTTTTTTGTACTAGCATTAGAGGGCAGCTAACAAGCTCGCTGTATTAGCTATTGTTGGAAATATGCAAATTTCAAACTAATTTGAGATTCTGTACAAAAAAAAGAAAAAAAGTTAGCTTTCGTGAATTACAGCTTCTCCTAGAATTCCAGACTTTATGTTAAAGCTGAAACCTACAATTTTTCTTTCTAATCGTGAAATTCAAAGATTCGATCCAATATGTGGATTCAAACATTGTTATTTGCAGTTTAGTTATGAAACATGAATAAATCAATATAATTGTAGAAAATAGGGATACCCTGCTGCAAAGCTCAAACTTCTCGACTGTTGAGCCTAGAAAAGATGGGGATGGACGGTCTACAGTGAAATTCCAACTTTCAAAATTATATGGTTTTATGTCTTTTCCCTTTAATGATAGGAACTCTTTACTCTGCCGCCACATTTTTGAAGCAGTAAGATGTTACTTGGCAACAGTAGAAAGTGCTTAAACTCAGGTCAAAATATGCCATTTAACTGACTGGGTGTTTAAGCTTGTTCCCCTCTGAAGGTCATTCATTAATGTTGAAAAAATTAAACGCCTTTAGCACTAGAAAGCTACATACACCAGCCAAAAAGGAACAGAGATACATTGTCCTATGACACAGAAGAGATAACAGAACCAATACCAGTTAATCCAACCTGTAACATCTTTTGTATGCCCTATCATATGCTGGATGATTGAAGGTGGGTCAGAGACAGTGCACACTGTCAACGTTCCATCTGATGCTCCATACGCAAGTAGATCAGAACTCATGTGACCAAACTTCAAAACCGTAACTGCAACAGAACTAATCAGGTTTGTTCCCTTTAAAAAAGACAGATTACCTCTCACTTCAATTATACAGCAATAAGCCAATATTAACACTTTAAGAAAAAGGGAGAAAGAGCTAAAATAGCATATTTTAAAATATTTATGGCAAATAGCATATTTACAGTAAGTAATTTATTTACCAAGTATATTTACGGTACATTTACCTCATAAATATTTTTGTAAATAAATTATTTTCGTCTGTAAATATGCCATTTGCAATAAATATTTTAAAATAAGTTATTTAACGTAAATATTTTTAAAAATGGGCCTATCTGCTATAATTTCACCAAGTGAGAAAAATTACCAGAGGCTTTGCTCTGATCAAAGATGCAGTGCATTCCTGCAAATGAGTATGGAGGTTCAACACCACGGAGTCGTGGGCGGTCATTATCACTAGCAGTTGAACTAAAACTATTTCTGCGACTTGAAGCTGGATTGCCACCTTGCAGGTCCTGCAGTAAAGAAATTATGAACTTAAATTTAAATGGCACAAGAGAAAGAAGAGAGTCTAGTCATGATTGCACAAACAAAGCCAAATAAATTGACTACAAATTCCCGTTAACATGAATGTTCAATTCCATAGACAAAGTTCCAAACAAAGGTTTAAAATTCCTGAAGGCAAGTAATTCAAATTCCACAAAAGAAGTTGCCATACCCTGGAAGAACTCCAGCTTTCCACATCAAACAACAGGGATGGTGGACTTGAAGGTTGAACACATCGCCCACTGATGCATCAAGCAGTAAATAATCCTAATGTCAGAATTATATGGAAATGTGATTTTAAGATGCCACTTACAACTTAAAAAGTTACACAAATATTAAGTCTCTTAAGAGTTTCTGAGCTTTGGAAAAATAGGATAATACAAGAAAAGCTCAAGACTTGATAAAGGCACTGAGGCAAACCAAAAAACAAACACGTGACAAGTTCTAAGACATTCTCTCAGAGGTGAAATCAAAAGGTAGGTTTAAATGTTCCCAGTAGATAGGGCTTAAATAAACCATGAAGATAAAAAACAAATATAGACAACAAATTAGATGATGACGATGAAATCAATAATATCTACGTCTCTCCAAACTACAAAATCTTACAAACTGCTCCAATTTCAAACTGCCAACTCCAATACAGCCACAATCTCGACATGGATAAAACGAGTAAACTTCTCACTATCATATAGTAAATTGCAGAAGATAATTTAAAGTAGTCATACTCCTTAAAGAAAAATCGTTAGCAACCTGTTTCCAGGAGTGCTATTAACGCTTGGTAGTTGCATATTCTCCCAGTTCCTTGGCCTGCGAATGTAATTACGATACGCCACATAGCCTCTTCCATTGCATCTCCAATCCTACACCACAAACAAGTACACGAAGTCACTAATTGAACTACCAAAAAGAAAAGAACATAGGCATTCAAGAAAACAAACCAAGTCCTTGAATGAACCTACTGCTCAAAACATGCAAATTGATCTAGTGAGGATTACGTTATAAAAAAAAGGTCAATTGGAAACTGTAGTAACCATTTAAAATTTTGACTTGGGTGCCGAAGCCCATTATCACGTACTTCTCCATCTGGTCTCATGAATAAATATTCATAGGCAGCTGACATTTTAACGTAAAGTGATCAATGTTGAGAATGCACAGAGAGAGAGAAGGGGAGAGGGAGGGACAAAGAGAGGGAACAAAAAATTAAAAAAAAAACAAAGAAGGACTCTAAAACTCTTGAGCAAATCCAAAATAAAAAAAAAAAAATCGCTCCAGGCCCCTCCAAAAAAATTAGAGGTCATACATTCAGTTAAAAATACATAATTGCATTAAATTTCTCTCCAGTTTCCTTCGAATCGATCAAAACCAAAATCTATCGAACCAAAGTCTCCAATTTCCTCCTGATTTCTTGCATTAGCAATCATAACGAAACCAAGAAATCTCCAAGCAAATTTTCTACCTCACGCTCGTGCCACAAGTTGCTTATCCAACTTCAAATCAAATCCCCCCATACAATCAGATCATATTGGTTTTCTTAGGCTACAATTACAAAATCCGAATCGCCATTTCAATCATAGAGATTCAACCAACAGCTCAAACCAAGAAAACAAAAGAGAAGCTCAAAACAAGCTAAAAGAAGAAGTGCATACTCTACGGCGAAGAACGCCGGACTCGGCCTTGCGATGAAGAAGGAGGCGACGAATTCCAATGTACTCAGGATCGGAATCGGAACTCGTGGGCTGAAGCAAACAGCTGAACAATTCCGGATCTACACTCTTCCCCTTCTCCTCCTCCTCCTCCGCCATCACCTCAAGCGGACCATTATTCTCGCTCATCTGCTCCGCCATCGTCGAAAAGCTTCCTACAAAGCCCTCATTCGAAGATCGTTTTCGTTCCTCGAACGCGATGAATTTTGCAGCAAAATCAGATGTTCATTTGCAGCAAAATCAGATGTTCATTTGCGATATATTTTTATAAATTTGCCGTTTCGCTTTGAATATCGGAGCCCTACGGAGTGTGGTGAGTGAAATTACGGAAGTATGCAGGTGTCGGGAGCGTTTGGAGTGAGAGAAAATGAGAGAAATGATTTGATCAGAATTTCTTTCCTTTTCCGGGAAAGGAAAAATGCCCAGCGCCAAAAATACCAAAGCGGTATCGGCAGTTGGAAACAGGTCGAAACGCATAACAACGACTTGACGTTTAGCAACCGATTTCTCAAAGAAAGAAGAAGAAACTGAGACGATACATGATTTTCGGGCAAAATTTGAAAAAAAGGGGAAAATTTGAAATTAAGGAAATGATTTTTTTTTTTCATCAAAAAACATATTTTTTTAAATAGATAAGTTACCTTAATTTTTTTTAAAAAGATAAGAAAAATAACTGTAACAAAGTAAGAAACCTCAACAAAAAGAAAAAAAAACTGAAACCATTTTGATGCCCAAAAAACCTCTTTTTTGTACCAAAAACTGACACAAAAAAAAAGTCATTGACCAAAAAATTTTTTTTAGAAAAGTTACTTTTAAAAATCCCCTTGATTTTTGTCGTGGAAAATGATAACTAGTTTTATATCATCTTTTTATTTGAAAAAATTTAGACAAATGATCAATTGCCTTTTTAAATAAGCGATCAAATTTTTCAAAAATTAAGAAAATGGTTAAATTTTTCAAAATTAAAAAAAGACTTTTTTAAAGTAATACATCATCGATTGGTACCTTATAGTTTATCGTTACTAAATTAGTTTATTATTAATGTATTAATAGTTTATCATTTATAAATGATAAGTTATTAAGTAGAATTGATTAAACGCT
Source organism: Artocarpus hirsutus (assembly GCA_946598075.1). Classification (NCBI taxonomy): domain Eukaryota; kingdom Viridiplantae; phylum Streptophyta; class Magnoliopsida; order Rosales; family Moraceae; genus Artocarpus; species Artocarpus hirsutus. The sequence goes on along the minus strand of CAMOHE010053071.1, from coordinate 52,350 downwards.
AACTAATATTGGTCATTAATAAACCATCATTTAGTACAACATTGATTAACATTAATGTATTAGTGCATCAGTACATCATTGATATACCATTTAAAAAAAAAAAAACCTTTTTCCTAATATTTTAAAATTTTGACCATTTACTTAAAATTCAGTTTAAGAAACTATAACTTACCCTAAATCTTTATATCAATTATACAATGGAGAAAGAGCAAAATAGAATATCTTGGTTTAAAATTCATAAAAAATGTCGTATGTTTTTTCTTTTTGAAGTTAATATGTTTTTAAAATGTGTAACAAATACCATATCATGAGAAATTGAGAACAAAAAACCCCAAAATACCCTTTGCCTCTTTCTCTTCTCCATCTAGCACCCTTCTCCCTCGTCGGCACCAGTGGTGGCTAGTAAATATTGTATTTACGTGGTAATATTGTATCTTCAAATAATGGAAAAATTTTACTGGCAATGTTGTCGGCAGCTAAGAAATACTGTATTAATATGTAAATAGTATATTTTTATGTGAATACAAAAATTCACCAACAATATTGTCGGACTCGAGAAGCACCCTATTAATATGTAAATATTGTATTTTCATGTAAATACAAAAATTTAACGACGACTTTGTTATACCATCGGTGGCTAAGAAATACAATATTTACCTAAAAATATTGTTTTTACATGTAAATATAAAAATTTATTGACGACTTTATTGGACCATCGACGACCAAAAAATATAATATCTACCTATCAATACTATATTTTTATGTAAATACAAAAATTTGTCGGTGACTTCGTTGGACCACTAGCAACTGGAAAATACAGCATTTACTTGTAAATATTGTATTTATAAGAATTTCCCAATGGCTTCACCGTACATCACCAAAACTGATGATGACGCTGACGGCTAAGAAATATATTATTTACTTGTAAATATTGTATTTGCATATAACTAAAAAATTTACCGACGACTTCACCTGACCGCCTATAACCGAGAAATATAATATTTACCTGTAAATGTTGTATTTACATATAAATTCAAAAAGTTACTAGTGACTTCATCAGACCTCTAGCTGTTGAGAAATATAGTATTTACATTTACATGTAAACACAAAAATGAATAAATTGCAAGGCAAGTCCCCGAACAATTTAAAAGGTGACTTGCTGATTCCTGTTCTTTTTTTTTTTAGCTCAGCCAACTTTAAACTCAAAAAAAGGGGTGCAAAAGGACTAAGATGCTAGAAAAACAGTACGCAACCGAATTTTAAAAATTTTTATGCTAGAGTATTTTTCAAAACACAAGTTTGACACGCTATATGCATAAATTAACCAGATCTTACTAACCTTATAAATGCAAAAAAACTCCCGCAATCCGTGAAGAGCATAACATTTCAAAAGAGCCTCAACCAACTGGTCTTCTTTGCTATTCTCTATCCATAATTGGAATGTGTATGGGCACATGTTGTTCAGCCTTTCTCGTTGACTCTCCTTCTAACCAATTGAGAAAACCCAATGCTAATGTTCGTGATTTGTGAACAAGAGCTTTCAGGGAGTTTCAGAGTCTCATCAGCAGAGTCTCACTCTTGATTTCTCAATTGATCTAAACAACAATGAGTCTTACTCTCCTTTTATAGAGGTTGGGCCCAAGAGTCAGTCCTTATCAGATAAGGCCTCAAAAATTTGAATCAAAATCAAATCAAGAACAAAATCTAATAAAATCCACGCGAAAACACGTGATTTATTTATCACTCAGTTGGTAGGCCAAACTGACAAATAGGCTTGCCGAACTTGCTCCATCGGTAGGCCGAACTTACGACAAATGATCCATGTAAATCTTTATTTTCCACCTGAGATTCTTGGGATAGAACCTCAGTTTTAATTCAAATAACCTAATAGAGAAGTTATCTGATTAGAATAGTCATATCTAGATAATCTCTAGGAAAATAAATATTCTTGATAATTCAATAAGTTTATCTTAAATTAATTTATTCAAAATTAATTTAACCGATAAACATAATGAATTATCTGATCCCGATAATTCAACAATTTTATCTTGAATTAATTTTCACAAAATTAATTCAACTGATAAATAGACATGAATTATCTGATCCTATCGAATTTCAGTCAATCTGATAATTTAACACAAGTGACCAATTATTGGAAAAGCACACCGTATCGTTACAGGATTTTTTATGAGCTAGCAAAGAGAACCTGATGGACCTATATAGTTCAAGCTTCCAATAATTATCAAACCCAATATCCCAGATATACATTTTATAATAATCAACTCCAACGCTACTCCACTAAAAGCTTAGAGTTGCACTCTCAAACCATATAGAATTACGAAGCTCGTATAGCTAAGTCTCCATGACATATCATAATGTATCCTATCCTTATAGAATTATCCATAATCAGCTTAAAGATAAATTCTGTCTTACCTTCCTGATTATTTTTATCTTACTTCCATTATCTCACTATTGGAAAACTTACCATCCAAAGACAGTATATCATTCGATTACACCTATGTATCTAAATGGTTGAGCGCTCCAATTTTTCAATTACAAGATAATGCATAGAAGAGGATATCAACTACTCCTGAAGAGGAGTTATAGATTCCATATCTATGAATAACAGGTCTACGCTATCTAGAGTCATGCCTCTAATGTATAGGCATGCATACCACTATTAAAATATGGATGTCACACTTTGGTACATCAAAAGACATAAGTCAAGACAACAGGCCCACTATTCATCTCAAGATTAAGATACAATATATATGATTGTCTAAAGTGAATTGATTTACTGAGATAGAATTATTAATCTAAATCAATTCACTTTATGTCCTGATCCAAGACATCGTCACCTATGATGATGTGCCAATGTTGCTATTCGCGGAGTCCACCTCTGACGGCCAAGACAAATCATCTTCCATTAGGGATATAGACAACATAATAATCTTTACATGAATAAAGCACCCAACTTTATTCCCTCAACTGCGGATCTTATGATTTAAACCATCACCTTAAGAATTGTCTCTTCTGCAAAATATGTCCATCATATGCCCATTTCTTAAAGGTTTAGACCGACAGTCTCAGACTTTTGTTTGCTTAACATACATTCAATAAATATGAACATAAAGAGGACAATATTTGGTATATAGACAATAAATGAATTCTTCTTTATTGATAAAAATGTCTCCAAAAACATGTTACATTTTTACTCCTTAGGGCATACATGTCTAACATAAGAAACCTAGTGGCCAGTACTTTTTTTGCTTTTTTTCAACCATGTGTGTAACACCCGTCATTTTAACGGATATGATTGTGTAAAATTTAATGTGTAAAACCTGACAATTTAAAAATTTTGTTGTATTTAAAATTAACAAGTTGCCCTCACTATCCCATTTATTTACGAAAATGTTGCATTGGCATTTTATGGCAAAAGTCTTTGAAGGAGACATGAAGATATTGCCCTTAACCACTCCTTTGTCCTTTCCTTCGTTTTTCTCTTCTCAATCATCCATCTCTCCCATGACTCTCCTCATAACCCCTCTTCCTCTTTTCTTTTCTCCTTTTTTTCCCTTCTTCTTCTTTCACAACAAACCCACAAGTAGATAAAACTAGAGGAAAAACTCAAACAATCACCTAGGTTTCTAAACTATTTTCTTCCAAAATGTTCACAAACAATTCCTTACAAACTCGAAGATAAAGAAGGCTTAGATGTTTTCAAGATCAAGACACACTTTTGAACTAAGTTTTAATGTCAGATTTCTAAAACTTTAACTTTGATTTTAAGTTGTATTTTTGTGTGAAAATTTTGAGAAATGTGTTTTTGATGTTTATAGATGATTATATATTGTTTATATATTGTTTTTCTGCTTAAAAAACTGTTAGAAAACTAAGATTTTATTTTAAGTTCTCTAGGAGAATTTTATCATGTGAAAAAACAACGTGTCGTTTTTTATAGAAAACTATTTGTCTTTTTCTTAAATATTTTATTTCTAAATATTTTAAAATTGTATTATTTATTTTAAAAATATATTTTAACATATTTTGTACCAAAATAAAATCCATATGCTTTTATTATGTTGTTATTTTATAATTTACTTAAATTATATTGAAAAAATTGATATTCACAATTTTAATATATTAATGATTATGGCACACTAATAAAAATAAATGGTAAATTGACATAATTATAAATTAGGATTTAAGTTAAAATATGATTATTTTTTATATACGTTTTAGAATAACAATGTATTTGAAGCTTACGTAGCAAACTTGATTTTGTAAGCTAGGAATTATCAGTGCATATATTGCAAGAGGTAGGGAATTTATTATTCATCTTTTATGAGGTTTTTATAGAATTAAAATTAGTTATTTATATTGCAAAATATATATGTATGTTGAACTGCTATTATATTAATATCACTTATAAGACAATGACATGAACTCGTCTTATATTATACAGCGAGGAATAAATTGATTTGACATATGTTGTTATAAATTGAGAAGCATGGTTAGAAAAACTAACTCTATATATATATAATGATTGACTATAGAGGAATGATAAGACGTGAAAAGGGCGGCGGTTATGTTTTTGGGCACAAATACTTTAAAAGGTAAAATAGGGGAAGGTGATGACACTCCCTTGAGTTGAAAGCCCCAAAACACACTGTACAAGAAATGACTTAGTGAGGATCCGGGGCTTGATGTCCCTTCATCCACTACTGTTCGAATGATTGGAGAGTTGAAAAGTGTGCCCATTTGGTTTCGATAAGTTGAGAGATGAATACTCTATTGAAATGTGGATACCTAAGGATATTAATAATCATAATATTTGTATATATATATATATATATATATATATGAAACTCTGTAATGATAAACATAAGGTATCTATAAAATATGATCATAATGAATCTCATAAGATGAATAATGATTGAGAATTAACTAACCATGCAGGTGCTAATGTGATAATTAATAAAACCTAAAGGTGAGTAATAGAATTCTCTACTGGGCATGTCAATGCTCATCTCTATTATATTTTCATCTCTCAGGTGGAGTCTAGTGTAACTTGTCTGACAAGGAGCAGATGACAACACTGCTGATGTCATGTTGGAATATCATAGTTTTATCTGTATTACGTTCAAGACATGTAATATTTATAAGACTATTGTTCGTGACTGTGTTTATTTATTATATGTTGAATAGAAATTGTAATGTGATGATGATGACTGTATTTTTTTAATATTTAATACTACACAAAACTATGGTTCGTTATTTAAAGCTTATTCTTATTTTCTATTTATTTCAAAGTCCATAGGCAATGTTTTAGTGTTATGAAATGGTATTGTAATTAACCCACACATAGGGGCGTTACAGATTTTCGTATCAGAGCCTAGGTTTGGTTAACCTTAGGGGTGTAGCACCACCTTAAAAAAAATCAATTTTTGACATGGTTTTAAAGTTAAATTTTGATGTCATCGTCATTGGTAGCTGGTTAAACTTTTGCAGTCAATAAAAAATTTGCTGCCAAGACGCCAAGTGCAATTGTCTAAATAATCACAACTTGCCTAGTAAATCCAACCTACTACGTAGCCACAATTAGTTGAACATGCTCAAGCAGTTGAGCAACCCAAACCAATGGAACAGGCTCAGGGAGTTGAGCAACCCTGACGGACAGCACAGCCTCAACGAGCTGCGCCAAAAGTAAACAACTTAGGACAGATTCTTCAAGCTTTGCAAAAGGTGCATAGACCTGTGGAAGCTCGTAACCCTAAACAACGTCACCTAATTCTACTAACAGAGTTCATGATGCAAAAACCTCTGCGTTTATCAGAGAACCCAATCCTGCCATGGTAGAACAATGGCTTAAGGCTATCAAGAAGAAGTTGGATACCTTGAGAATCCCACAAAAATATCGAGTCAGTTTTGCAATATATCTATTTGAAGGTAAAGCCAAGGAATGGTGGGATATTCAAAAGGACAATTATGACGTGCCAAACCTCAGCTGGGATCAGTTTGAAATGAAATTTCTTAATACTTAAGTTCCCTAGAGTCATAGGCAAGCAATGCTACGGGAATTTGAAATTTTGGTGCAAGAAGAGATGTCGATAGTTGAATATGAAGCCTGATTTATGGAGTTGTCTCGCTATAACCCTAGAGCTGTATAGGAGCCTATGGCAAGGTGCAAAAAGTTTAGAAATAACCTAAGGCCAAAAATCAGACAAATGATAGCTGCCATCTCATCGATTGAATTTCTTGAACTTGTAGCTGCTACTCAGCGTGTAAAGTCAAAGTTGAATAACTTCTATGGAGAATATAAAGCTTCTAGTGGGCGCCAGAAGAAGATGAGCAAAAAAGAGAGGTCTCAAGGGCAAGTAACTTAGAATACTAGAGTGAGTATTGATGGTGGATTCTCAGGGAGTAGTCACGTCCACCATATGCTTGTCATAATTGTGGACGAGTGGGGCATTTTAGAAGGAACTGCCCTAATCACCCTACACAACCATCTATTGCTCCAAAACCACAAGGTAGTCATTTCGGTTCCATTGTGTAGGGAGGGAGTCAAAACCGAGGGACATCCCAGCAAAACTCGCCAATTTCTCAAGCTTTAGTTACTCAACCTCAAGGGTTCTAGCCCCAGTACAACTAGTAGCAGCGGCCACATGGTTCTAGTTTCTATCCAAATCAGAACTTCTAACCGACTCCTTAGGCTTCTATAAATCAAAGACCATACCTTCCTGAGAAGAATAATAATGCTAGTAGTAGCCAAGGAAATTGAAGGAAAGGAAACAATGATAAGGGGGAAGCAACAACATAGGCTTATACTATTATAGCCACGACTAGACAAACAAGACAAGTCGACAACTCTATTGTAGACGGTATGATTTACGAATCTCACTCTTGGGCTCATGTATTAGTTCATACCAATGATACTCGTCATTTATATTTATGTTGTTTGCTTCCATATTACAACTACAAATTGAAACATGTAGCTCACCATTAACCCATAGTATACCAATGGGTAGAGTAGCTGAAGTCTCCATGATTTATAAATCAATGTGTATTGTCATAAGGGAACATAGATTATTAGCTGACTTGTATGTAATAACCATGATGGAGTTTGACGTAATCCTAGGAATGGATTGGTTAATTAGATATCAGACTATAGTAGATTGTCACCAAAAACGTGTCTTTTGTTCACAAAGAATAGACAAGTTATCGATTTTCAAGCAAAGATAGGGACAGTGACGCCAACCCCTATGCTAAAGGCTTGCATTGGAGGACGAAAGAATTTCAACAGTCTTAGAATGATCTTTGCTTCGAAGGGAGAATCAAAGAGGAATGACTCATTTTCTCACACTCCCATCATGGATAAATTCTTAGAAGTTTCTTCAGATGAATTGCCTAGACTTCCACCTAACAGAGAAATCAAATTTGTCATCGACCTAATTCCAAGAGTAGTGGTTGTTTCCATTGCTCCATACTGGATGGCACCTACAAAAACGGTAGAACTAAGGAAGCTATTGGATGAACTACTAGAAAAAGGATTTATTGAACCAAGTGCGTCACCTTGGGGAGCTCCAGTACTATTTGTGAAAAAACATGATAGATCATTGAGACTCTATGTCAACTATCGCCAGCTCAATTAACTGACCATCAAGAACAAGTACCTTTTCCCTCGAATTGACGAGTTGTTTAATCAGTTGGGAGGATCGCGATACTTTTCAAAGATTGACTTTTTATCTAGATATCACCAACTAAAGATAAAGGAAGAAGACGTTCTAAAGATAGCATTTCGAACTCGCTACGGTCACTTTAAGTTTCTCGTCATGGCTTTCGAATTGACCAATGCACTTGCGACTTTCATGGACTTGATGAATTGTGTCTTCAAACCATACCTAGATTAATTTACCATTGTTTTCATAGATGATATCTTGATCTATTTCAAAACTGAAGAAGAGCATGTTAAACATTTAGGGATTGCTTTATAGACATTAAGAGAACAAGGCCTATACGCGAAGAAGGAAAAGTGTGATTGGATGACAAAGGCCAAGTTCCTAGGATACGTTATCTCTAAAGAAGGCATTTTATAGACCCCTCCAAGATTCAAGTGGTGTTAAATTATGGATGATGAAAGAACGTGTTGGATATCGAAAGCTTCCTCGGATTAGCTGAATATTATCGACATTTTATGGAAAACTTTTCAAAGATTGCTTCTCCATTGATAAAACTCACTAGAAGGAATATTAAGTTCATGTGGGACGATAAATATGAGGAAGCATTCATGGAACTAAAGCAGAGACTCACCTGTGCACCTATACTTATCATACCTAACAACCCTGAACCTTACACTGTGTACACTAAGGCCTTAGAAAATGGTTTGGGTTATGTGTTGATGCAAAATGGTCGAGCAGTTGCTTATGCCTCACATCAATTGAAACCTCACAAGAGGAATTACTCTACACATGATCTTGAGTTAGCTATTGTGGTTTTCGCACTTAAGATTTGGAGATATTATTTATATGGTGCAAGGTTTGAGCTCTATACAGATCACTAAAGTTTGAAGTATTTATGTGCTTAAAAGGATCTCAAACTAAGGTAATGAAGATAGAACGAATACATGGTGGATTACAACTTTAGTTTTCAATATCATCCTGGTAAAGCAAATGCAGTGGCAGATGCTTTGAGTCATAAGAACAATAGGATCATGGCCAACTAAGCATTGGAGGATTAGAGGCAAGCAATCATTATCATTGACTTTGACTTTGACTTGTAGTATTATGAGGACGATGAAAAAGCCTTCTTATTCAATGTGATAGCTACCCCTACTTTAATCCAGTAAGTCAAACAAGGACAATGAAATGATGAAGGATTACATATGATTTAGGAACAAATACAAAATGGTAAACAACTGGATGGATGGCATACTGAACCAAAAGGAGTCTTGCTTTGTAAAGGAAGATTGGTTGTCCCAGAGGAACCTTATCTTAAGCATGCAGTGTTGAATGAAGCACATCATTCTAAGTTCGCTATTCATCTTGGAAGCTCTAAGATGTATATGGATTTCAAGCGACAGTATTGGTGACAAGGAATGAAACATAATGTAGCAACTTTTGTCTCCAAATGCATGATATGTCAATGGGTCAAAGCAGAATACCAAAAGCCTAAAGGTGAGCTAAATAGCCTACCTATTCTTGAATGGAAGTGGGACCATGTGACGACGGATTTTGTTACTGGATTTCCTAGGACTCAAATGGGGCATGATATTGTTTGGGTAATTGTGGATCGTTTAACCAAAATAGCCCACTTCATCCTAATCAGAACTAGCTATAATGTTTCGAAGCTATGTCAATTGTATGTGGAAAAAATAGTGACATTACATGATGTAACAATGTCGATAGTCTCTGATAGGGATACACGTTTTATATCAAAATTTTGGCGAGGGTTACAAAAAGCCTTGGAAACTTAACTACACTTTAGTACTACTTTTCATCCTCAAACAGATAGAAAATTTGAATGTGTTATTTAGATTCTTAAGGATATGCTTTGAGCTTGTGTGTTGGACTTTGGAACTAATTGGGCTACATAGTTGTCATACGTTGAGTTCGTATACAACAACAGCTACTAGGCAAATATTAGAATGGCTTTCGTATGAGGCTTTATATGGTAGGCCTTGTAGATCTCCACTATGTTAGGCTAAAAAGGAAGAATGCCTTGACCTCAGACCTCAGTTTATCAGGGAAACATCGGATAAGATATGGATAATCTGTGAACGTCTTAAGACAGCTCAAAGTCGACAGAAGAGCTATGCGGATAAGAGGAGGTAACCAATAGAGTTCATGGTTGGAAATTATATGCTTTTGAAAATGAAACCAAAGCATGGTGTATCTCGATTTGGTGTCAAAAAAAAGCTAGCACCAAGGTATACGAGATAGTTAGAGATTATAGAATGGATTGGAACGCTTGCTTACCATCTAGACTTACCACCTCAACTGCCTATGTACACAACATTTTCCATGTATCGATGTTGAGGAAGTATGAACCAGACCCCTTCACATGTTATCATGTGGATTGATGTCCCAATCCAAAGAAACACGACTTATGAGGAAGTTTCAATTTAGATATTAGATTGTGAAATAAAAAGTTTATGTCATCGCGAAATTTCTCTGGTGAAAGTGATGTGGCAATATCATAATGTCGAGGAAGCCACTTGGGAACTTGAGTTTGAAACGAGAGAGAAATACCCACACTTGTTTTAATGCCATGTAAAAATGTATGAAAATTTTAGGGACAAAATTTCTTAAAGGAGGGGAAAGTTGCAACACTTGCTATTTTAACGGATATGATTGTGTAAAATTTAATGCACTAAACCTGACAATTTAAATATTTTGTTGTATTTAAAATTAACAAGTTGCCTTCACTATCCCATTCATTTACAAAAATACCACATTGGCATTTTCTGGCAAAAGTCTTCAAAGGAGACATGAGGATATGGCCCTCAACCACTCCTTTGTCCTTTCCTTTATTTTTCTCTTCTTAATCATCTATCTCTCATATGACTTACCTCACAACCCTTGCTCCTCTTTCCTTTTCTCTTTTTTTTTTTTTCTTCTTCTTCCTTCACAACAAACCTATAAGCAAAGAAAACTAAAGGAAAAACTCAAACAATCTCCAAGATTTCTAAACTATTTTCTACCAAAATCTTCACAAACAATTTTTTACAAGCTCAAAGATCAAGGAGGCCTAGACGTTTTCAAGATCAAGACACACTTTTGAACTAAGTTTAAAGGTTAGATTTCTAAAACTTTAACTTTGATTTTAAGTTGTATTTTGGTATGAAAATTTTGAGAAATTTGTTTTTGATGTTTATAGATGATTATATATTGTTTATAAATTGTTTTTATGCTTAAAAAGATGTTAAAAACCAAAATTTTGAAGAAAAGCTCAAAATTTAAATTTTGGATTCTTTGGGAGAATTTTTCCAAGTGAAAAACAACATGTCGTTTTTCCAAACATAGATTTAATAAAAACAAAGGCTAGATTTTAGCTTCAAGTGGGATTTGAACCCCCAACTTCATGAATAAATAAAAAAAAAAAACTAAACCACTAAGACAAGGGTAGTCTTTTAATAATTTATGTTTTGACAATAATAAATATTTTTCTATAAAGTTTGTGATTTCAAATAATTTTATTTTAATAAATATCAAACTTTTTATTTATTTTATTTCTAAATATTTTAAAATCATATTATATATTTTAAAAATCTATTTTAACATATATTGTACCAAAATAAAATCTGTATGTTTTTATTATATTGTTATTTTATAATTTACTAAAATTAAGTTGAAAAAATTGATATTCACAATTTTATTATATTAATGATTATGGCACACTAATAAAAATAAATGGTTAATTGACATAATTATAAATTAGAATTTAAGTTAAAGTATGGTAATTTTTTTGATATACGTTTAAGGATAATGACATATTTGGAGCTTACACAGCAAACTTGATTTTGTAAGTTGAAAATTATCAGTGGATATATTGCAAAGAGGTAGAGAGTCTATTGCTTATCTTTTGTGCAGTTTTTATGAAATTAAAACTAGTTATTTACATTGCGAGATATATATGTATGTTAAACTGCTATTATATGAATATTACTTAAGAGACAATGACATGAACTTATCTTGTATTGTACAGCGAGGAATAAATAGATTTGACATGTGTTATAAATTGAGAAGCATAGTTAGGAAAACTAACTCTATATATAATGATTGATTATAAAAGAATGGTAAGATGTGATGGGGGCAGCGGTTACGTCCTTGTGCATGAATACCCTAAAAGGTAAAATGGGGGGAGGTGATGACGCTCCTTTAAGTCAAAAGTCCCAGAATGCACTATACAAGAAACGACTTAGTGAAGATCGAGAGCTTGATTTCCCCTCACTTGCCACACTTGGAATGATTGGAGAGTGGAAAAGCACGCCTATTTGGGTTTCGATGAGTTGAGAGATGAATCCTTTAATGAAATGTGGATATCTAGGGATATTAATAACTCATAATATTTGTGTGTGTGTGTATGTGTGTATGAAACTCGGTAATGATAAACATAAGGAATCCATAAAATATGATTATAATGACCTCATAAGATGAACAATAATTGAGAACTAACTAACCATGTAGGTGTTAATGTGGTAATTACTAAAGCCTGAAGGTGAGTAATGGTATTTCCTACTTGTCATATCGATGCTTATCCTTATTATATTTTTATCTTTTAGGTGGAGTCCAGTGTAACTTGTTTTATGAGGAGTATACGACAATACTGTTCATGTCATGTTGGACTATCATAATTTTATCTATATTACGTTCAAAACATGTAAGATTCATAAAACTGTTGTAGTGACTGTGGTTAGTTATATGTTGATTGGGAATTGTAATGTGATGACGATGACTGTATTTTTTTAATATTTGGTGCTGCACTAAAACTGTGGTTCAATATTTAAAGATTATTCTTATTTTCTGTTTATTTTAAAGACCCATGGGCAATGTTTTATTGTTTTGAAATGGTATTGTAATTAAATACATTTATATTTATTCAATACTACTAACCCCCTCATAGTGGCGTGACAATGTGACATCACATGACCATTATTTACTTTGAAAAGACGAAAGTACCCCTAATTAAATCAACTACTATTTTAGAAAAAAATAATGACAAATAACAAAAAAATCATGTTCTCCAACTCAACCCAACAAATAACGAAAGGCATCAAGGCTGATGAGGGTCGACAGCAGGGTTTGAGAAGAAGAAGAAGAAGAAGAAGGTAGATCTCCGATGGTTTTTGTCTCTGGTGGTTTTTTTTTTAGTTTGCAAAATTTCAAATTCGTTTTTTAATGTTTCACAATTTTTTTGTTTAATATAGTTCATTTTTTTATTATAAATGTAATAAAAAATTGCTATTTTACTAAAATACCTTTGACATTTAGCCATACCCGTGTGCACAACAAGTCGTCACCAAATTAACGTTCGTCAAGTGCCTTAGTCCTTTTGCACTCTTTTTTCGAGTTCAGGGTCAGCTGAGCTAAAAAAAAGAGCGAGAAAATAGTTTAAGGACTTGCCACGCAATTTACTCTATCAAAATTTACTGGTGGCTTCGCCTGGTATCACCTCACCAACAACGATATCGATGGTCAAGAAATACCAATTCACCTGTAAATATTGTATTTCTATATAAATACAAAAATTTATTGGCGATCACAGACCATTGGTAGGCGAGAAATGTGATATTTACATGTAAATACAAGAAGATACCGATGGCTATGCCGAACATCACCGGAACTGGCAACATTGCCAACGACCAAGAAATACTATATTTACATAGAAATAATATAATTCTAAAAATAAAAAAATTACCGACCAGAAAATACTGTATTTCATTGGGCATCACCAACACTGATTATCTCTGATGGCCAATAAATACCACTGAAAATAAGAAAAATAGGAAAAATACGCACGTAACAATATAAAACAATAATGACAACGATGACAATGACAACGACAACAAAAAATCTTATTACAACAAAAAATACAGAAAAACAACCTCCAAAACACAAATAATAAAAAATAAAAAAAAATTCCAATGCAAACCTATAAACACAAAATATAGAAAATTCTATTGCAAAATTGTTTTTTCCTTCTTTTTTCAACTTTTTTTTTTATTTTTTTTTTCATGTTTTTCTTCTTCTTTTTTTTCCTCCTTTCCTTTCTCTCCCTTTCTCTCTTTCTCCCTCCCTCCCTTTCCCTGCCCCACCCAACCCCACCTCCCCCTTCACCAATGTTTGATCACAACTCATCATTTCTAGATGCCGAAGTAGATGCCACCGATGGTGACAAGATCTCCCTTGTTTGCTTGCAAACCATCTACACCTCTGGCTCCTGGCGATCTTGACAATGGGGTCTCTTTTGTTCACTCGCATACAGTCTTTATGTAACGATGTAATACCCAAATGAATTAATTAAGATTAATTAATTAAATCTGGCTGTTAGTATTAATTTATTGGAAATTTGTAATTATTTTCAGTTGTAATATTATTTTTGAATTAATTTTTTGCTTAGAAAATTTTTGTTATAAAATTAACTATTAAATTGTTCAATTGCATGTGTTTGTATAACTGTGCTATTGTGACTGTTTCTGAATAGGATATGGACTTTATTATTTGCATTGGGCTTCATTTAAATTTCACATTTTATAGAAGGCCTAACCTTATTATTTTTCCTTTTCTTTTTCCCTTTTTCTTTTGCTTTTCTTTTCTTTTTCTTTCCTTTCTCTCATTCATGTGGAGACTCCTTCATTTTTCTTTCTCTCACCGTGTATCTCTCTTTCTTTCTCACTTTGATTCTTTTTCTCTTTCTTCCTCCATGGAAGTTCAAAGCTACAAAACTCCATAACTTCTTCATTTCAAGTCCCAATTGGACGATTCTTTTTCTTAAACGCTCAGAACAAAGAGGAGAACAAAACAAGACCAATATTGCCTTCGTTTCTGTTGTGAGTTGCCGTCGCCAGTGGTGGGCGTCGACACCACCCGCCTCAAAAAGTTCCTAACAACCTTTTCTTCAAAAACCCCTAAGAGATTTCACCAAAATACATCCTAGATTTCTTAATTTATGAGGTATGATTTTTCTTTTTCTTCTAAACTCAAAATATTTTATTTTCTTATACACCTCTTTGAGCTTCTTGTTTGATTTTGTTAGTTATATGTTTCATGGTGTTGTTTCTTGTAAAATTTCATGAAAAACTCTAAACTAAAATGCTTGGATTTTGATGCTTGTTTTTAATCCAAACATTAATCTTCTAAAACTAAAGATCTATTTCACCTAGAAATGTTTTGGTACTCTTTGTTGTAAGGATTTGGATAGAGATTGTTGTGAATTTGTTTGTTCTAACACTGTAATCATGAGATTAGAGTTGAATTAAATAATTCATTGCATTTGTGAAAATCTAATTTTATGGGTAACATGCATGAGTTGAAATATGTTTAGATGAAACTTTAAAGTATTTTGGTATTATATGCTCTCTAAGTGTTCGAGTGAATGCTTACATGTATGAGTTTTTGTAGTGGTTCTGTAAATTGGTAAATCTACAACTACATCTGCTTTCTCTTGGCCAAATAATCTACACTACTCAAAAGTACACTTCCTAAGCTTTTGAATAACTCAAATTGGAGTTTTCTAGCTCAAGGTATGATTTTTCAAACTTTGCTTAAAAGTTGTCCAATTTAATCTAAGTCTACACATGTTTATAACTTGTTTTTGGAAAGCTAAATGAATTTGACATATAGCTTATGATAGCTTTTTATTAGTTAACTTTTCAAAGAAACCAATTTTGTAATTTTTGGAAATTTGTAGAATTAGTTATGAATATTGTTGTGCAAGACGGTAGAATTGTGTTTTTAAGAAGCTTGTTTGTTATCCTAAATGTTTTGAATCCTTATGCCTCTTTGGGATTGTTGTAAAGTTATAGACATATATATATATATATATATGACCTCAATATGTGATATTATTGATGTATAAATTATTGAGTTTTCAATCATGTAGTTATGTGAATTCCTTAATAAACACGAGGTTGATGTTTGGGGCTTGTTAGTACTTATTGAAACTTTGTTAAATTCAAATACTTAGAAAGTTAGTTTCCGTAACATCATTTGGAGACACAAATATGATTCTAGAAGCTTGCTTATCATACTTTTGCATGCTTAAGAAACTTGAATTGTGTGGATATTATTTAGGACAAACCTAATGATATTAAGTCAACTTTTTAATTTTAGCACTAGTATGATGTGATATGTGGAGGAAGGGGAAAGAAAGGGATGATGGATTTATGTTAAACTTAGTGAGGGACATATATGCTTGTTGGATGCTCGATAAAATTTCAAAGTGATGAAATCAATACTTTTTCTAAAAAATTTGTTCGCTTCTATAAGATTTGAGGTCATACAGAGAATGACGAACTTTTCTTTTAGGCATAGACTTTGAGATATGGTAGAAGGACGTGTTATGTTGTCAAATAAGTTCACTTATTAAATGTGGGAATTTTAGAGATTCTCATTATTGTTTATTAAAAGTTGGGACTATTGACTTGAGGTGTAATGAGTGATATGGTGATTCATGATGATGTTTACGACTTTAGTTAGTCATGACTTTGTCCACCTAAGGTCTAGCATGGGTGTTGCCTACATGAAGAATACGCCAATTTGAGCTTATCATTAGGTCTTATGGTTTTCTACAACTTAAGTTAAGTTCAAGCCTAACTCTCAAATTAGGTATTATTGGGTTTTTGATGTAAAGAAGTGTTAAGTTTATTCCTTTATAAGTAGTTCTCCTTATAGTTATGGTGTTATGGCTTGGTGGCTTTGAGTCTTGACTAGTTAATGGGTTTTCTGTGGTCTTCATATTATATATAAACATATATTTCCTCTTTTACCCGTACGTAAGTAATCAAGACTAGGTGACAAGGCCTTGAAGTAGGGATGTAAACCATGGGTTGTTGGAACTTTACATATGGCTGTCTTAAGAAAAAGAGTAAACTGCACTTCGTTTAGACTCTGATCAAAATGATTAAAGAACCACCAAATATACATTCTAAGCTTTGGGTAGCCTTAAGAATCATGTTAATCGAACACTTGTAGCTTAAGTTGTGCGCATTCAAAGTTTCACTCAGAAACTTTTGCAAATGTTGTAGAATTCTTAAAGTATAAGACTTTAATATATTGAGGATTATTTAAAGTAATCTAAAAGGGTTGGGTAACAGCATAGAATGACTTGATGTGAGATCAGTAGATGTGCTTTCCCTTAACACTAGCTTTGCTACTATGGTAACTTATGAGATTCCAAGAAATTGAATCTAGAGTAAGATTTAATAAAATACTTGCATGTTTGAAATGTTATATATGACTATTTTATATTTGCATAATTGTTATACTTGTATAATTGTTGCAATGGCATACGTATTGCATTGCATCGATCATTGTACTTTGCTAGATGTTTAGCACATGAGGAACCTTGAGCTATTAGCTCTGGTTATGGTATTTAGGTAGGAATAAACCCTTATGCTTTCTTGCTTGGGTCACGGTGTGGTAGCTACATTGGGCATTGTGAAACCAGTAACAAAGTAAGTACAAGAAGTGCGAGTTTAACTTCTATTGATTATGTTTACTATTTAAATTATATTGTTTGCTTTTCAGTTTTGTTAGCCATGATGGGTCAGCATTCCATTCCGATCGGACCTATTTCCCTTGAGATTAGGTCGAATTAGGATGGTTAGTGTTTAATAAGACTTGATGCCTATGGTTCGGTGAGGTTCACCATGATTGCATATATATATATATATATATCCCAAGATCCCCTACTGCTGAGTATAGTGATGTAGAATGATTTCTGAGACCTTCAGAGATATGGTCTGGTGGGAAGACTTTGAAAAAGCTTAGAAACAGGTACTGTAGCTCAAGAAATGAACTTTAAGTTTGGCTTGACATAATGGCATGCATATATACTATGTTATGTGATGGCTTGATGAATTTGTTGTGCTTTATGCTGTAAAATGTATATCCATGCATTGTTGTATATGGTTGGAGTCATTTTTCCATCATAATCCCTTTTTCCCCTACTGAACATTCGGCTAACCTCTTTTTATATTTTCTCCCTTTTTCAAGATATTATAAATTGTATATACTGCTAGTCACATCCAGTTGCCATTTTTAGGGGTTCGAAGCCCGAAGCAGCTTATGTACGGTTTAACTGTATTAAATTTTAATTCTTAGTGTTATATTATACTCTATGTATAGAAATTGTATCAATACGACAATGTCCCAAGTCTATGTGCTTTTGAGACATTTTACAATTATGGACTTTTACTATTTTTAAATTTAAAGACTCCAGAGCAAGTATTTTACCTATTTCTAAAAATAGTATTTTTATGTTTTGGATTAGCTTAATCCGTTTTATTTACTTCAATTTCAATTACATACTAACTCCCACTTTGGAGCATTACAAATGACCCTACTTATGTAGTTATTATTTAACAACTTAAACATACATTTATTTAAGTTACATAATTTTTCAAAAAAAAAAAGTTAAACATTTTTTTTATCAGAACTATTTTTACTTTCTATTGCAAACGAATTAATAACATAATATAGTGGTTTAACAGTCATCTAAAACATACTTGCACGTTACTAAAGTCATACAATTTTATATATAATTACAAAGGTCATAAACCAAAAAACTAGTTGTGGAAAATAAAGAGTTTAGTATCTATTTCCCAAAACTCCTCTGATCATCCGGTTTTTCATGGTCGTCCATTAGGTATTACTGACAAATTGCTTGCCTACAGTATGAATGTATTTTGCTTAGCAAGTTAGAACTATAACTCGTAAAACATTTAAAATAATATATAACTTTAATATGCATGTCTCGATTATGTTCAATTATGATCATGTCTTATTATTTTGTTGGGCCTAATTAGTTGTACTGCTTGCGAAAGATCATTGGGAAGTTAGAGCTTGCAAGGTTCCAATAACACCGTGATATAACTTATTTTTTATTTTATTTTTAAATCTTAAGCTTTTCCATAAATCAAGGGGCTGGTACAACACTCAAATTTAATTCATCCTTAAGTGTTTCACTAAATTATTTTGTTTGGATGCAGTATGGCATGACATAGCATATTTCAACATGAAATTAAATATGTTTACTACTTTTAGAAACATTCATTTGAAAACTATTCATACTGTAGGCAAGATTCCTATGTACCTGTTTTCTTGAAGTAGGTTTCTCTATTCACTCAAATTTCCTATCCTCTATCAAAACAAATTATGTATAGAACATCCATTAAGAGTGTAAGAATAATTCATTTTATGCTGTTTTAATCTTAGCATAATTCTAAGGATTTTGATCATTTCTTTAGCTTGCATTTCCTTTTATCAAACTATCACAAAAATTATTATTTCTATTGCAAGGATTAATAAATTAAATCTTCATAATTTTAGTTTTGCTTAATTGCCTTTAATAATTTGCACTAAGATTGATAATTAATTAATTTAAATTACTAATTAATTATTTTATTGTTAACTAAGTCTATATAACTACAATTAACTAATTTAATAATTACATAGCTTTATGGTTTATGAATGAATTCTAATTAACCATTTTCTTATCGAATTAAGCCCGAAACGTTTCTAAGGTGTTTCATAAATTGTATCATTAAAACTTTGACCCAAATA
Organism: Artocarpus hirsutus; assembly: GCA_946598075.1. Lineage (NCBI taxonomy): Eukaryota > Viridiplantae > Streptophyta > Magnoliopsida > Rosales > Moraceae > Artocarpus > Artocarpus hirsutus. The sequence goes on along the minus strand of CAMOHE010053071.1, from coordinate 33,067 downwards.
GGCTTTTGGACTAATATTTGTATCTAGCATCGTAATACTAAGGCTTCGTTTATCTGGGTTTTATAACACGCGTTCAAATGTTTATTTTAAAAACTGTTAAAATTTATGAAAACTGTATCCGTATAATTTAAAATTTCGTATTAAAAGTCATGTTTTAGAATAGCATCTGAATTTGGTAAAACAGTAAAATATAGACTTGTATACTTTATCGAGTGCTGCAATTTCTCTTTTAGTCGTAAAATAGAATTCTGTCACCAAACGAGCGTTATTTGTAAAAATCAGTACCGAGAGGTACTTTTTGTTGGTTCTTTAAGTTACTGTACAACTTATATGCTAAAGTCTTTCTTCATAAAAGTTCTTTTTTTTTTAATTACGAGGTCCAAAAACTTTCATATTTATTAAAGTCTCGTTCAATATTTTTAGCATATCTATTTTCTGGTTATTTTTGCAAACTTTACCAATTAAAAAAGTTTTGATTGTTTTTATTAAGCTAATTTAAAGTCTAGTTTATAGACAAATCTTACAAAATTTGCTTCAGGGTAGTTCTTTGTTTCGCTGAAATTCAAAACTTTTCCTGTTTTGCAAAAATTACAATTTGGACTTTTTGGAGATCGTTTTCGTCAAAAACAAAAACTTTTTTTTTTTTATTAAAAACTGCAGCTAGCTTTAGCTACCCATAACTATATCATATATGCAAAATTTCAATTTTTTTCTTCACAAAAATTCTTCATTCTAAAATTTTCATGTTTGCGAAAATTATAATTCAGCCTCGAAACTACCTGAAAGTTTGAAAAATAGTGGCAACCCTTATTTATAGTTATATTTATAATTTACAGGCAGAATTTTGAAGAGTTTCCTTCATGAAAGTTGTCCTTATCATCAAAATCTTAAATTTCTAAGTTCAGCAAAAATTAAGATTCGAACCCAAAATGGTTCGAATCGGCCAAAACAGTGGCAACTGAAAAAAAAAAAAGTTTTGGACAACAAGGAATTTGTTTTAGGCAGTTTTGAAAAACTGCTTGGAAAACCGTTATAGAGTCAAAACTGTGCTTTTTTACAGTCACATAGTTTTGTTCAAATCTTCAAAATCTAAAAATGTCATGTTCAGAAAAGTTTGAAATCGGACTCTAAGGCTTCTATTTTTTTTTTTATCAAAGCTAGTCGAAAATTTTTTCATAACGCCAAATATACAAAAACCTACACTCAATATGCATAGCTTAAATTTGTTACAATATTATACATACGAAACCATACTAACCAACACACATAAGGATTATTACGAACCATTTCCTCACCAAAGTATAAACTAACTCAAAAAAGTACAAACTTTAAATTAGCTAAGAGATTGATGGAGAAAAGTTTAGAACTTTTTACCCTTGAAGAATCTTTCTTGACAAAAACTCTAAGAAAGCTAGTTCCTTCTCCTTCTTCTTGATTCTATCTCTAAAACACAAACTCAACTTCGAAAAAATATAATCTTTATTTTAACTAAGAAAAATGAAGAAGAAAGCTTAGAATATACCCTTGATGATCACTCTAAAAAAATCAACTTCTTCTCCTTCTTCTTTTCCTTGATTTTTTGCTAATGATGTATTGTGGAAATGGAAGGTCAATTTTTGGAGAATAAGGCTTAAGGGAAACTATTTTTGAGAGGAAGGAAGGGGGAAGAAATAGAAAAAATGGTAGCTTGGTATGGAGACATCTATTTATAGGCCTAACACTAATTTAATTTCTCCACCTAACCTATCCTTAATTAAGCTCTTAATTAACCTTAGACTAAATTTTGGGTTAAAGACACTAAGGATTGGTGCCATTCTTAAGCTCAAAAGTGACAAGATTAGCATCTCATAATAACACTAAGGATAATATCACATCATGGTCAATCAAATGGTCATCTCATCTACTTGGCCTTATCCTTAAAGATTCCCACTAAATAGGTAAAATTTATACTATCAGTGAATGACTAACTTACCTTGTAGGAAATTATTGGTCCTGATGGGTCCGTTCTCACTATTCAATTATAGTTAGACATCAACCATTGTCTAAACCAATACTGACATACACTTTAAACACATATCAATATTAGACTGTTTTTAGTCTTACAATTATTTACTTAATAAAAATATAAACTTGATTTTTTCTGCATCTATTCTCAAAAATGACGTAGTTTTTTAACAGTGTTAATTCTAAGCTCACATAGCATTTTTTACTAAAATTACTACTCGTGTAACTTTGATTTTTAATTAATTGGCAATTAAGGACTCGTTGAGCGTTAGAGTGTTTCTTGGCACACTGTTAACATCTTACTGCACTTGAAAATTGTCGTAATTAAAATTCTCAAGTTATTTACAGATTAAAATTTTGGTAGAATTTATCGATTGAGTCATTTAATCACGAAAGTTAATAAATTTAACTTTAAAATTTGCAATAAAATTTTAAAATATTTATATTAATTCCATAAATTTTTTAGTTATAAAAATTAAACATAATATTTCTAGAAAAATCCTTGACTTAAATATATAAATTACATTATTTAATTCTAGGATTTTCTCAGTCATTGCACTTCACCTCCAGCTCCAAGCGATCTCGTAGTCCAAATCGAAATGTGATGGTGGAGTCTTATTGCTTAATGAGTTTCATCCATAGATTGTCAGGAGGATAGATCGAGGCTTAGCTTTGACAATAGGTTGAAGTTGAAGATGTAGACACCAACAAATCGGGGCTAAGTGTCTTCAGAAATCGCAAAGATTGCGACAAATTAAAACTAGAGATGGAGATGTAAATCGGGACCCAACTTTACAGAAGATCGCTACGTCGATAGATGATCTTTATCATAGATTAGAGAACCAAGAGAGATAAGGCAAGGAGACGAGAAAAAGAGTAAACAACGTGAATATGAAAACAAAAATGACAAAAATAAAATAAAACAAAACAAATCAGATTTGCACAAGTTTTCGAAATAAGGGTGTTTTTGGGTATTTTGCTTATGTATAAATGAGGGATACCTCAAATGTGCTATTTATTGCGCCTTTTAAAAACTTATAACATAATTTACTAATGGATTAGCAAAATCTGCTATTTGCTACAATTTCTCATGTTGACACATGAATTTCAAATTCTCCTATGCTACTTTTGAATTTTTTTTTCTTTTTTAGGATTTTTTGGGGGAATTAGTCAAATATTTTATTTTGACTATCTTTTGAAAGAAATGGTTGAATTTTTTAAAAATTAAAGAAATGACCAACTTTTAAAAATTAGAGAAATGGTCTTTTTTTTAATAGCAGTACATTGTTGATAAACACCAATATATCATTAATGTACATCATTGATTAAGATTAGTAAAGCACTTATTAACTATAGTTTATAACTAATAAATTTGTTTATCATTGATCGACTAATAATTTATCATCAAAATTACAGTAAATTATTGAGTGAATAAATTATCAACTTAATTAATGATAAACTATAATTTATACATCATTGATGTACAATAGTTTATCTATGATATATTGATTATCACCAATACATTATTAATGTACTTTAATTTAGCTGTGATATACAACCTATATTTCTAAAATTAAAAAAAAAATTGACGATTTACTTAAAAACAAACTTAAAAAAGAATATTTACTTCCATATCTTTTTTTAAAAAAAAAAATTCTAATGGTCCACTTTTGGTTAAGGCACATAGAATTACAACATTTGTCACTAGAGGATCTATTTATTTATTTATTTATTCATTTATTTTAAGAGTTATCAATGAATAAGTAGTAAATTCATACCTTCTTGGTCTATTTTATCTTTTATTTTCTAATCCGCATGCTTGTTCTATGAGGTCTTAAATTTATTCCAATTTTTTAATATCTACTTGTCTAGCATGTGAGTTGTCACACTTTTGCTGCTAGTATTTAAAAAATCATCATGTCAATTGATATGGAAAACATACATTTATTAGTGTAGAGACGAAAACTTATCACCACCTGAGTTGGTATTAAAAATTATGGGTGTTTGCGTTTAGTTTGAGCGATTTTTTTCCTCTAAACCATCGGCCAAAATAAAAGTAAATTTTATATTAAGCGGTTTTATTTTTTTTTCAATAAAAACCAAATCAAACCAAATCACTCATGGACGGTTTAGTTTGAGTGGTTTGAGCTTAAGATTAAAAAAATTTTCAATATTTAACAATAATTATAAAATATCTTAAAGTTCATTATTTAAAGTTTTAATACAATCTAAGAATCAAACTAAAAAGTCACAATAACACAAATAAAAGTTCACTAACAACTAAACTAAAGAGTTAAAAGTACAACTAAATAGCATAAAACTTGGGGTGTTCGTAGGCAGTTTAGAGCTTTTTTTTTTTTTTTTCAAACTAACAACCAAACTAAAAATAAAATTTCTATTTAGATGGTTTGAGTAGTTGAATATTTTTTATAAAACGAAATCAAACCAAATCACTCATAAGCAGTTTATTTTTAAGATTTTTTATTTAAAAAAATTATAAAAAGTTTAAAAATACACCTTTAAAAGTTTTAATACAAACTTAAAGTTAAAATAAAAAGCCCCAATAATACAAATTAAAGTTCACCAACAACCAAACTAAAAATTAAAAAATATAATTAAATAATAGAAGACAATACTATTAGATTTTAAACTTAAATTAAAGCTTTCTACTGGTGCCAAGTAAGTCAATGGCAATGTAGAAAGAAGACATTGATCGCTAAATGGAGGAGGCTAGGATTCCATTTTATGAGTTAGTCTTAGTTGTATATGTCGGTCCTTCAATTTGGTTTTTTCCTTTTTAATCTAATAATGAGTAATAAGGAAAAGTGTAATTATAAAGTATAGAAATGTACATCTTACATGTGCAAAACTTCTTTTAGAGGCCATTGAAAAACATATATATATAAATAACAAAAATTCTTATATAAAAAGATTTTAAAAATAAAAATTGTGTAATGGCGATTGAGTAGACGGTTTTGCAGGCGGTTTGAGTGGGCAGTTTAAGTGGTTTTAGAAGTTCAAATCACTAATCAAACCACCTAAAATATTTGTGTAAAAAACCACCAAAACTGTCTAAAATCAAAACAAAAACCACCAATTTAGTTTAATTTGGTTTGGATTAAACAATTTGGACGGATTAATAGATTTTTTGAATACAACTACACAAAACAACACAATTAGATTTTAAACTTAAAATAAAACTTTCTGATACTTGATTTTTAAATTAATTTTATTTTTTTGAATGCTGACGGGTGATGCCTAATGTTGTTTTAATGTGATTAATGGAAAGTGTAATTATACGGTTCGGAAATGTTTATCTTATATACGTACAACTTTTTGTGAGCAATGAAAAATAATCTATATAAAAAATAATAAAAATTATCTTACGTAAAAATATTTTAAAAATAAAAAATTATATATAGAGCTTTATTATGTAAAGACTACTCTAACCGTCCAAAAATCACACAAGAAAAACTACAGGTTTGTTTTGATTTGGTTTACTTGATGGATTTTTGGAACACTCTTGATTAAAATTACAAAATTTAAACTAAGTTCTGTAACACAATTTTGCAAGAAGAGTCCACCACTTTTTCCTTGCAAGTAAACTCGTCGTATCAAATTAAAGATATGCTCGTCTCTTTAAGACGTTACAGAACCATTGTACAATGATTCAACAGTAACCACACAGAAAGGCAGAGGCAGAGGTAGACCACAGAGGGCTGAGCATGAGATTGAAAATCTTATCGATGAAACATTTCAAAATCATCCGTTATAGGAAATACAAATGTTTGTATTATTTTCACACATTTATTTTCTCGTTCATTCGTCATTGGCTACTTGTGGTGGAATCATCAACTTGATGCCACTGTCTGTTGAAAAACCACATGGAATCAGCTTCCACTGCATAACCGTCTTGGTTCCGGTGCCAACTGTAGCGTGCATGGGTTCTGTTCTTGATGTCGAAAATGGCATGACCAAAACTGGCCTCACGGTACGCCGAGTATGCTGGTTGTGGCTCCGTCATGCTGCAGAACAAAAAGACATGATAGTGCTTAATGGCGTCACAAACTAGGACAAAAATTTGAGCAGAAAAGATCAATCTTATTGTAGAAAAACAAATCTTCTTACTTGGTTGCCAAGCCTTCGAGATTTCCTCCATCTCCAATGGTTATGTACACAGGTGCAGATTGATCTTTGACTGGAGTGCAAAGTCCATTTACAACATTATAGGCTACGTTGGATACACGTTCCTGCAGTTATTATGGACAAGCCAACCGTCAAATACCAGTAATGGAAATTTAGAAAAGTTGTACAACAAAAAATCCGTCACAAGTATGGAACTAGAACTAGTGCAAAATTTTTCTTGCCACTTTTAGATCTTCTCTATTGTCAGCAAATTTTCATTCTTTCATCACTGAGCTAAACTTGTTGTGATGAGTTTTAAAATAACTTACCAGAAGATTTTGTGAACGTAGGGATTATCAGGTTAAAATAAAGATGTGGAGAACTTACAGAGCGTTCGTAAGCATGGACATGACCGGCGAAAACCACGTCAACTTTGTACTTCACAAACCATTCCTCATACATCACTCTCATGGATTCTCCTTCCATGTAGTGGTAGTTGTAGCTATTATACCATGGAGAATGCATTAGAACTATCAACCATGGAGTCTCGCTCCTGTTGACCTTAGGGAGCTCGTCTTCTAGCCACTTGTACTGCGGTGTGTATTTGCCTACAAGATTACAGAGTCACTTGTGAATCAATGCTATTTTGGAAGCAAAAAAATTAACACCAAGTTAGAAACCGATTCGATCTTCCATGGCCCTGAAAAGTATTCCATTACCAAGTTAGGAATCAATTCGACCAAGTAAGCAAAATATTACAACCAAGTTCATATAACATGATCGATCGTTCAGTTAGATAATGTCAAACACAGGTGTTTTATCCAAAAGTATTCTCACCATAGGCTGAATATGAAGCCAAGACAATGATGTGTGCAGAAGCCCTCTTGATCGAGTACCAGAAAGGAGCTGTACTCCCTGATGCTTTATAAGGCACACGATACCGCTTAGTATAAGGCTTAAACGGTTTAGGCTCTCCCTGCAAACAAAAAAAAAAGGCAGTTTAGGATTTAGTTCCAAAAACTTTCTATTTTTTGTTTTAAAAAGGAACCTGACAATAGCTAAAAAGGAATTTCATATTAAATACCAGCACCATGGTTAAAATATCTATTAGATTTCAAGTTCAATTCAAAATTGCACTTGGGCTGCTTTCTCATAATAAAGGACAGTGATAAATTGCCTAGTATAGAACAACGAATCTCTGATGATCTAGAGACTCTTCGAGAGGTAAAAGATGTTAACACAAACCACAAGATTGGAGACAGATAGGACCACAAAATTATGGAAGTTATACAGGAACTGAAGGTGCTAAGAACATAAATTTCGCATAATGGAGATATACAGTAAAAGGTCCTTACAATTTCTGGAGCAAAATCAATTTCATGATTTCCTGCAGTCCATATCCAGGGTTGATAGGCAGCGCTTCTCTCCACAAATCTTCCCCATGTATCCCATCTATTATTGTCATGGTTCGGATAATTGTCCGCATAAGACAGATCCCCAACAAAAAGTACGGTCTTCCCCTTCTGCGGGTTTAATTCGTAATGGGTGAGTGTCCTATTTGAATCGAAGCTCTGACCAAGATCCCCTGCATTTGACAACTAGTATTAAGATGCACATTTCTCACACGTAGACGCCGAACAAGCGGGCAAAAAACTGATTTACACACAGAAGAAAGCCTACATATAATCCTAGAACTTCTGAAATTTAACAGGCTCATTGGAAAAGATAAAAAGTCTATTTTAAGAGTCAAGATTTTATGACCATGGATACATTTGAATCCTAAAAAGTTATTGCTATCTGACTTTTTAAGAACCAATTACCTATGAGACCAAACGTGTAAGGGACGTCAGGGCCAACTTCTGGGGGAGTTGTGAACCAGAACTTCCTCTCAGTATGACCAATTCCAACCACATAGTAATATTTGGTATTGAACTGCACCAAAGAAAAATAAAGAAAAAATTACTAGAAATAACATAACAACAATCAAATTCAGTATTGTCTTTCGCTCATGCACTTTTCAGTTCCCTAATTTTTCTCATACAGGGGGGCGTTCTAAAAGGACGAAATTAGCAAGAAATACATAAGGACTGAGAGGCGTGTGGTATGTGATTCTCTCATAATCTTTTTTTTTTTTTTTTCACTAAAAGTAAAAGTAGCTCTCACGTTGCGGCTAAATCATTATAAACGGAACTTTCTTGTCTTTCATTTGTATTATTGCTCTTTAGAAAAGAAAATCAGAACACTTAATCCGTAAAGTTATTTGAAAACACTGTAACGGAAGAACCAAGAACCTAGCATATACAATATCAATCATATATTATTATGTTTACCTTCAAAAACTTATAGAACTTAGCACCTAGCATATACAAGATTTATGTAATATGATTTCATTTGTGTGTGAGTAATTACCTTCAAATTTCTGACGGTGCAGTGATGAATATAACCAGAAGTGTAATTGTAGAAAGTATAGGTAGTGAATTTTCCCTTAGCCACCTTCTTTTGATTGCTATTATCTGATTCACTCCAGTAAAGCACTTTACTTGAACCTGGTTCGTCCACAGTGACCCATGACACAATCACCGCTTTTCCCACCAAATCTCCTTGTGTGATATGAACCTTAAATTAAAAAAACAAAAAGAAAAAAACAAAAAACAAAAAACCCATTAAGAATTTGAAAGCAAACCCATTAAAGACGTAACAAATGAAAATCCAAAAACTTTACCGAAAAGTAAACTTTTTTTTTTTGGTGTACCTGTTGAGGAGCATTATAACCATGAGGAACTTGGAAAACGTCACTGTCGAGAGGCATATCAACGGTTTTCTCAACTCGCCTAACGAAAGGGCTTGTTTTTCCTCCATTACAAACAACTGCGACGTTCAGCAGAACCAAACCCAGAACAAAAACTGCAGAAGCTTCCATTGAAGAACAAGTAGAAGATAAACGCAATAGACCCATCTCAATGCTGTCCTAGAAAAAGACGTGCATTGAACTTAAATAGAGAATGTTGTTTTTTTTTTTTTTTTTTTGAGGGAAAAGAGAGAATTGTTTTTGTATTTACAAGTTTGTGTTGCCTTAAAAAATGGAAAATATTCGTTTTTTTTTTTTGGGAATATCCACGGAAATAAAGGAATATACAGATCACAATGTCAACGGTTTGAATGGTCATCGAGTGATGGGTTTTCTTTGGATTTGTATCTAGCAGCTGTTATCTTCCATTGAAATTAAGGAGAAAAAAAATAAAAAAATATTTTTCTGAAAATTCGAGAAAAAAAGAAGTTGACTTTGTCGTCCTAAATGACCGTGAAGCCAAGTCACGAAGTGTGAGCTCTTGTGTGAACGAAAACAGCCTAATGGTTCAGCGAAATAATGGAAACCATAAAAAAGAGACAGCTTTAAAAGAATATTATTGGAATATAATATGCCAAATAACTATGGGCGAGTGTGAAAAAAGAAGTCAATGGTCAAAAACAAGACAAAAGAATGGCTCACAATCGATTGCCCATGTGGGCCATGGCAGAAAGATTCCGATAAATTATTGACAGATTGTAGATAGAAAGACAGATCGAGTACTTAACCCTGCAAGTTTTTCTTTTTCTATTTTTTTATTTGTTTCTTGTCAATAATATAAGGTAATTTTAAATTACTTTATATGGTAATTTTTCATAATTTTTTTTAATAAACGTAACGTGGAACTTTGGGCAAAGCACAGCACATATGTTTCTTTAAAATGCAGCATCTATAAGGTGATACCAAAATTTGGCGTGTAACCGTTCAAAAAAAATTGACATGTAACAAATCTTTTTCTCGAAAATACTTTCAAAAATTGTTATTAGTTTTTCTTAGAAAAAATTGTAGTTAGACATTATTATGAGAGGTTATGGAATAATAATAATAATAATAATGATAATAATAAGATTTTGAGCTCATTTGTTCCTTGAATTTTAAAAAAATTCGAAACTTGTTTTGTGAATTTTTTATCAATTTAGCTCTTGATTTAATAATATTTTATTGAATATTAATAAATCGATAACTGATGTTAAGATTGACGTGTTCCAATCACCGTTTGAATTTGCATATTCTTCCTTCAAACGAGTTTAAGTAATATATGCGGGAGCGTTTCATCCAGGTTTCAAATATTGTGATCGACCGTTGGAACTGTTCAACAATGTTGAATTTAAATATAATTTTTCAAACGATAAGTTTAAGGGGGTAATTTATCAACCGTAAAAAGTTCATGTGTCGGCAGCCATATGAATGCCCTGGATGCATGTATGTGTGTAAGAAAATGAAACGTGAGCCCCCAATATGCAGATTAACAGTAAAAACACAAAAAATGGAATTAAATAAGAGGTGTTCGAAGCAATGATGAAAAGCAATAAAGTTGCATTAGTTAAAAGTTGAAAAAGGACTGGCTTTCCTGCGAGATTCGGATTTTTGGACCATTGGATTGCCAATAAGGTCGTCTCAATGATGGCACTTTAAAAGCCTTACGCATGTTTGTTTGTGTATATAGACGGAGCCTTGCATACTTACATTTATTATGGCTCCGTTTCTTTCCAAAACTTTTTAAATTTTTTAAATTTAAATTTAGATTTGGTTATTAAAATTTTTTTAAAGATGTATTTATTTTTTATAAAATTTAAATCTTTTGAGTATTAAGAATCTAAATTTTTAAAGTTTTGACTCTTTGTAAACTTTTGATACTCAAATATCTTTACTACAGTAAAAATTTAAAATTCTCTATTTTATATTTAAGAAAAAAAAAATCATAACTTCTTTATTTGTAATTCAATTGAAATGATTCTTTTTTCATTGTGTTTCTAGTGAAGAGAGAAATAAATTAAGATCCATATTGTATACTTTTTAGGATCATTAACATTAAAATTTTATTAGATTTGTTGATAAATCAAAAATTATTTTAACTACTTTTTCAAACATAAATTCTAATTTTATCCTATACTCAGATTAAAACTTAAATACATATTCAAAAATCAATTCTGATAATAATTTAAATCACTCACGTAAATTCTAATTCAAATCACATTAACTCAAATCCAATTATTAATTTAAATCTATTTACTTTATAACACATGTAATATTTTTAGTCGCAATATCATCGATTACTACACCAGTCCAACCTCGAGAATTGCAAACTC